>JASDQU010435858.1:19434-38530 GCA_032191745.1 Picea mariana
TGAACGCCATACCAATATCGTACATGGATTTTACACCCAATATGCAATGAATTTAACCACAACTTCATCCCCATCACTTCGAGAGTTATGAATGGGACACTGTGAATCTGTTTTAGGAATTAACTACACTTAAACTGCTTAGTTGAACACTTATATTCCACTTAGAAGTAATTAAGTAAATGACATGTTTTGGCGCCACTCAAGAGTACTGATAGTCCTCCTACCTAACAATACTATTCTCCTTGAATATGACTCATTAACCAATTCATACTCAATGCATTTCCATTGTTACACAATGGAGGAATCCTATGTTTGTTTTTCTATGGGACGCATAGGGTTTAATCTCATGCGTTTTCTAGTTTACATATTGCGTCTGCGATCGCCATTGTCACGATTATGTAAGCTAAATTTTCTATAGTTTAGAGATTACAAGAATTCTTTTAAATTTATTTTTGTTTTAATATTGTATTAATGAGTTATTCCTTGTTGTGTTGATATGCAAGCCATCCCTATAGTGAAGTATCCTTCCCATCAAAATTGTGTTGAGATTGTTTACTTCGCTCGCTCCAGGTAAATGATTTGGTGTAATGTACACATGCTCAACACATAGAGAAATAGTCTTGTAACGAGAATTTTATTTGGTTTTGGTAATTGTGTTAAACCCATATTCATCCTGTGTTTATGGTCCATACACAACACATGAGGATAGAAAGGGGTTTGTTCCCAATGCTTCCCATGATTAGTCGGTTTGAGGTAAGAGCCTTTGTTTTGATAAGTTTAACATTTTAAAATGCTAAAATATGTAACATCCCACTCTACCAAGCACATTTTTATTTTACTTATTATTTGAGGATACTTGCATGATCCTATTATGGTACATTGTGATTTCATTTTGATTATCAATTATACATGATATGATGATGTGTTGTTACTTATTGTTAATTGATATCTATGTATTGACAGATGTTATTGATGAGTTTTCCTTAGTGTGCAGGACACATGATAGATTATGGATGCTCATGGAATCGATGGACTTCCTTGGAATCCGCATTGAGTAAAGGAGTGGATTGTATTTTGTTTGAGTATTTCATTTTATGCACATATGAGATATGACTGATTATAATATGATTTATGTATATGGATCATTGACAACTTACATAAGGAGTAAAGGGGGCATGCACATAAACAAGACATTGAGGGAGGGGTGTGGTCCCTGCCACATCCTACTAGCACTCTCGTTGTAGCTCGAACGGTAGGTTAATGATTACCTACTTCAAGAGGTCCACGATGTCGTGAGGGCGGACTGAAACAATAACTCACGAATATTTTAAGGAGAACACAATAATTCAAAGTCCTTATTGCTTAGAAGCCATTAGTCTCTCACAAGGTCGACCGAGTGGAGTGTTGACTCCAAGGGTTGGACAATCTTTCAAAACGAGTCAAAGGCTAGTGGCACCCTTGGAGAACGAAGGTGTGTCTTGGAGGGCATGTCGCGTAATTAAAAACGTGTGTCAATAAATCTAGGTGGCCTAGAAAACATTGAATTGATTATAAACATGTGTCAATAAATCTAGGTGGCCTAGAAAACTTTGAATTGATTAGACCTTCTCGTATTTAAAATAATTAATTAAATAGTGAATTTATTAATTATAAATCCTAATAAAAATCTAAACCTAAGTCTAAATTTAGTTAGGAAACTAAACTTTAAAATATTAAATAAATTAAAAGAATTGAGATAAATCAATTTAAGGAAAAAGTGAGAAAGATCTAAAAATTCGATACAATGCACATGTGTGCATGAAATTAATAAAGGGGTTTTTAAAATAGAAAGAAATAAAATATGAGAGAATAGGTGTACACATAGAATAGTATCTAGAGTAAAGCTACCACTAGTCTAACTAGAAGAAGACTCATATTCCAACTCTAACTAAGATCTAATTAGGAGACACTCATTAAATGATAATTTAGGGAATGTGAGGGAAATTGTCTTTTAAATAAAATAAAATTGGTAAATACTTGTGCAACTTGGGGAGAGTGTGACAAGTGTGTGGGTGAATAATTATAATTTAAATTAAATTAAAAAGTTAATTATTTGTGCATGAGGACATGTGTCAAGGAAAAAATTATATAAAACAATTGGGGTAGATGAGAATGGGTCTCACTTATTCTTGGTAAGGTTATGCTGCCAAAATTATTGTGGAATGTGTTTTACTTGTGAGAGTTGGGAAACCAAGCTTGGAGAAAGTGTGGAATCTCTTCCTTGCGACACAAGCTTGGAACTATTGTTTTTTGTTTCTTATGTGTGGTCTCTTTGCGGCTCGGGGGGTTAAGGGGGAAGAAAAGTACCCCTAGCATTGGCTGGAAGGTACTGGTGAGTCCTTCAGTGGATTGGCAAGCTTGGCAAGGAGTAATAAAGGTTCGATATATAATCATTGGATTGATTCTTGAGAGTTTCTCTAAGAGGAAAATCAACGACTTGTGATGAACGGTAACTTTTTTTTGTGCATTGCTTTTGTATGATTATATGTATATTAAGAATGGAGAATCTATCGGTCTTTATAAATATAAAAAAAATGATGCTTCTTGGGTTTACTTTGGGTTAAATTTTTGGGTCATACATTTGATATCAGAGCTCATCTTCAAGCTCTAAGCTCTATAGTGCAACCATTCATTATTAATATTAGTATTATTATAATAAGTAGCTATATATTGTTATTCGTATTATGTGGACATGATGCAAGAAACTTTACTTCGAAGCGGGTTAAAACTTTGTAATCAATGAATCTGTTAAAACTACCACTCTTTGTTGTTGTAAATCGTAATTTTTTTCTGCATAAGCTAGAATTATAGTGGTTGGATTTAATTTTGTCTTCATATGAGAGATCTTGGACAACGTAGTAGTATTTATTCTAATCTTAGACTATATTGTATCTAGAGTTTATCTGCAACCTATTAACCATACTTAATATTACGCCAACTATCATCTATTACTCCATTTCTTTTCTATCCTACTCACACTTTGGCTTAGTTGACTGCTGGAAATGTTTAAATGGATCTTATATTGAGGTTTTGGCCGAAGTGTTCTCATTATCGTCTTTATTGTAAAGATTTCAATGGTTGATCACTCAACCCATAATCTAAATCAGAATTATCGGACGGGGTTCGATTCAGATACTCTTCTCCCCACATTTAAATTGAATCAATTCCGAGACTCAGACGCCGAAGAAAATAACTCTCTTGATTCGAGGAATTGATGAATGACGAAATTTCTAGAGTACTAAGTCCTTCGTGGCAGGTGATATTGCTCAGATAACTTTTATATCGGTACATAGATTGATCCTTAATAGAAGGAACAATAAGATGTGACGCTGATGTAATTGAAGATCTCGATCCTGATCTATTTCCTTAGTATTGAACCATAGAGTAATCAGATAACTTAAAATTTGGCAACCTTCTAGACCAGCAAATCTCACGGTGGAATTCCCGAAATATTTGCTAGTGCACCTTAGAGTTAAATAAACTATCATTTAATGGACGATAACTATGTATATTTATACGATTTAGTTATAGCTTCTTTGGTCCATTTATAAAATAGATTGAACTTATTATGAGAATCTAAGATAAGAATAATTATCTCAGAGCCTTGTAGATAACTGTAAGTACGCCTTCGCCCTCACTCATTTGGGTGATATCTTGTTGAAAAGATATCATAATTATCCGTTACTGTTGTATAATTAATAATTGGTGGTACTTCTTGGCAATATTTATCACGAGGATATGTGAGGTTAGAATAGCATGGAACATGGGTAACGTTTGGTTACTCCTTAATTCCTACATGCGTGACGGATCTAGATTTTTAGTAGGAATAGACCTTGTTAAGAAATATCATGTTGGGTAAATAAGTTATATCCTCGTTTCATTATACAAAATAATGGGAAAAGTAGATATGATAACGGTTTAGAAAACACAACAATAAATTTTTACTCAATCATTATTAACTATCTGTTTTAGCACAAAATGAGAGCGGAGATATAATAAAGAAATGTAGATATCTCAGATATCTAATAATATAAAATAAATGTATCGGTGATGCAACCATAAATACATAGATATTGTAATACACAATTTTTGTTAATGAGCGAAAAATGTACAGAGACTGTAAAAATACAGAGTGAAAGACTCGTTAGAATGGTGACATCTTTTCTATGAAAACATATGTGATAGCTACTCACATTCTCCAGAAGATGATTACAATGAGGCTATAAAGACATTTTTAACATAAATAAATTTCAAAACCCTAACCCTCGAAGATGAAAAACCAACAGTTTTGTGGACCCCGTTTTGGGTAGTTTGGTGTATTAACTTCCCGTGGACGTAACTTTGGCATACGATCTTTGTTTGGGGCACAAGATAGCTCGTTGGAAAGGTATCATCAAGGATATTTATTTTGGAGGCTAAATCAAAACCTTTGGTTATCATTGAGGTGATCGATCCCCAAAAAAACTTCATTTAGGCCCTCAAAATGGCCCCAGAAGTGTAGGAATCAAAAAACTGCTAAAAATAGTAAGTTTCCAGAAGACTGTTTTGAGCCAGTTGGAATAGGTGGGTGGCCACCGATATCCATCCAGATCAATCCTCCCTTCTTAGGAAGCAATGGTATCCATTGCATTGAGTTCCTAGGGGAGAGGGAAAAACATTTATTGAATCTGCATCTTGATGAGTTGTTTGCCTTGCTAGAGAAGTTGCACTGCTTAGCTTGTTGAAGGTTGTCACGAACCTGTGGCTGGAAGGGTTAGAAATTTTTAACCAATCTAGAGATGATATTTCTGTGTGTAGAAGGAATCTTTACGTTTTGTTGCAATCTTTTCAACCTACTTATGTTGGATAGAAGGTGCTTGGACCGAGGATGTAGTGGTTGTAGTGTCCTTCTATTCACATTTTGAATAGATTGTGACGAAGCTAAATTTTGTAGTATCATATACTATCTTGCGGCACTGTTTAGGTGGGAAAGTAGTTGGAACTACCTCTGATATCCTGTAGAGATGACCCCCTAGAGTAGCAATGACACTGCGGGGTCGAGACTCATAAATATCATGGTGCTTTTGCATACATGGTTGGCCCAAGAGAACATCACAGACATCCAATGGGGAAACATCACATAATACCTCATCGTTGAAGGGTTGGATGTCATATGACAATCGACATTTCTCACTGACACGAAGATTTCGTCACTGGCGAAGCCACCCAATATTGTATTGTTGCGGGTGTAGTGTTATCGACAATCCCAAATGTTTGACGACCTCTACAGAGATGAGGTTCTTATGGATTTTTCTATCAACAATAAAATGCAGTGAGGTCCCCTTCACCCACATCTGTGAATGAAAAAGGAGCTCCCCATCTTCATGATCTATTGGTTCTTCTGGTTGAATCGTTGTGGCCATGACAACAGTAGTGGGGTCTGCGTCGGTGATATGTCTTCTATCATCATTTTCTAAATTAGATTATGAATCAGGGTTCAGCTCCTTGTCTTTGATATGGGCCACCAATGAATTTTTTGAGTAACATTCATCGATGTTCTTTGAGGAGATTTTGTTGAAATCACACCATTTTCTAGTGTCCTTCTTCATCTTTATGTTACCCTTCTTTTCCTATGGCTTGGACTGGTTTTTTGAAGGTTGGTTGTTAGGGTGGTATTTTTCATACTTTGGTTGTTGTGGATTTGCAGACCCAAACTCCCACTTGTTCTGGTGCTTAAATTTCTAGTCGATTTTAACAACATATTGATAAGCAATACCCAGTGATGCGATGTCCAGAAAATCCATTTCATTTTGGATGTATCTGTGTAGAGCTCCATAATATTTCAGAACCAGATGTTGCTCGAAGTCTTTGATACCTAGCTTGGTGCACAAGTATGGAAGGTATTTATTAACTCCAACACTGCTTGGCCCCTCTTTTGCCGCAATTTGTCCATCTCATGTATTGGTCGTCATAGTTTCCAACAAGGTAATATTGTTCCTTGACCGCATCCACAAAACAATACCAAGTGGGCTCGACCCAATATATTCCATATTCCTCTATGGAACTTTGCTCCTAGTAAGTTTCCCACCAATGTTTGACATGGGGGAGATCCTTAAGGAGTGCAAAGGTGATCTTTTCCCTGTGGCATAAATTATAAACAGATAAATAACCTTCTAGCATATGCATCTGCATCTATATGTCCTTCAAATATGGGAATATAAAAATTAACTTGTACCTTGAAAGGTGAGGTTCCTCCAAAGTGGTTGGTTGATAAAGATGCTCATGTTGTTATCAACAAACATTGAAGGATGTGGGAAAAATTCTCCATCGTTTCATCCCTCTGTCACGTGAGAGCTTGCTCAAGAAACAAATTAATAGAATTGTTTTCTCTGTCGTTTTTATTTTCTTCCTCCATGGAGGGTTTCTTAGGCATGCAAGAGTGATTTTCCTCAAGAGAGACAATCTCAAGACCCAACTTGCTATACTCATACCTTGTTAGGGACATGCACTGAAAAAATGATCAAGAGCAGCCTACTCTGATACCACTGATCCGGATAAGTTTCGGCACGAAATGAGAGCGGAGATATAATAAATAAATATACAGAGGTATCTCATATATCCAATAATATAAAATAAATATATCAACGATGCAACTATAAACACAGAGATAATGTAATATACAATTTCTATTAATGACCGAAAATGTACAAACACTGTAAAAATATAGAGTGAAAGATTCGCTAGAATGGTGGCAGCTTATCTCTGAGAAGAGATGTGAAAGCTACTCACATTCGCTAGGATATGATTACAATGAGGATCTAAAGGCATTTTTAACATAAATAAATTCTAAAATCCTAACCACGAAAGATGAAAAGCCAATAGTTTTTTGGACTCTGTTTTGGGTGGTTTTGTGTATCAACTTCCCAAGGGCGTAACTTTGGCATACGATATTTGTTTGGGGAACACAATAGCTTGTTGGAAAGGTATCATCGAGGAGACTCATTTTGGGCGCTCAATCAGAGCCTCTAGCTATCATTAAGGTGTTTGGTCCCCAAAAAAACCTCATTTAGGCCCCCAAAAATTTAGGAATCGAAAAACTACTAAAAATTGTAAGTTTCCATAACATTGTTTTGAGCCAATTGGAATAGGTGGGTGGCCACCAATATCCACCTGGATCAATCCTCCATCCTTAGTAAGCAATGGTCTCCATTGTGCTGAGTGCCCTGGGGAGAGGTAAAAATGTTTATTGAATCTGCATCTTGATGAGTTGTTTTCTTTGCTCGAGAAGTTGCGTTGCTTAGCTTGTTGAAGGTTGTCATGAACCTATGGTTGGAAGGGTTGGAACTTTTTAACCAGTCTTGCTACATGAGATTCATGTGCGCAGAAGGAATATTTACACTTTGTTTCAATCTTTCTGATCTGTTTCTGTTGGATAGAAGATGCTTGGACCGAGGCTATAGTGGTTGTAGTGTCCTTATGTTCAACTTTTCAATATATTTTCAAGAAGCTGAATTGGGTAGTATCAGATACTACCTTGCGGCACTGTTTAAGTGGGACAATAGTCAGAACTACCTCTCATATCCTATAGATATGAACCCCTAGAGTAACAATGACACTATGGGGTCGAGACTCATAAATATTATGGCGCTTCCACATATATGGTTGGCCCAAGAGAACATGAGAGACATCCAATGGGGAAACATCACATAATACCTCATCCTTGAAGGGTTGGATGTCGTATGACAATTGGCACTTCTCGCTGACATGAATATCTCATCCATGGCGAAGCCACTCAATGTTGTATTGTTGCAGGTGTGGTGTTGTCGACAATCCCAAATGTTTTACGACCTCTACTGATATTAGGTTCTTTTAGCTTGTGCTATCAACAATAAAATGCAGCAGGGTCCCGTTCACCCACATTTGTGAATGAAAAATGTGCTTTCCCTCTTCAGGATCTGTTGGTTCTTCTGGTTGAATTGTTGTGGTCATGACAATAGCAGTGGGGTCTATTGATATTATGGTAGTTGCAGGAGGTATTTACCTCCACGTGTAAACCTCATGAGAATAGAATACTCTGGAAAGAAAGAAGAAACCCTAATGAGTTGGCTAATAACCCTAGAAGACATGTCGGCTCAAGAGGATAATTTATATTAGGTTATTAGCCTCCAAGAGATGAAGTCAGCCAAAAGAATTAATATATATTGAATAGACAGATACCCAGAATGAGAAGTCGCCCCAGGCAGTTAGCCAGAATTAGTATAAATACATGAGGCTAGTTCTCATTCTGGCAGGGCAGTCTCAAAATTGCAGAGCAGCACTTGTGCGCATTGGAGTGCCCAGTTTTATGCGTAGGTTTGGAGGAGAGTTGCCATTGCAGCTACAACAACTAGCAGGTCACGTTTTCCTTGGACTATCTCTTGGTTATGGTTTGGACTATCTGATCAACTCTTGTTGGTGCACTATCCTTGGGGAAAAGTTGTGCTACCCTTTGTTTGGCTATCTGGCCTAAGGTTTTCTTCTAGAGTGATTCTCTGTCAAGGTTAAGGTGCTCGGAGGGTGGTTTCGGCCTATGGTTGGGTGACAATAGAGATATTGTCAATTGTAAAATGAGCACATCCATTACATTCTAACAGGTTATGGGCCCACCCCTCCCTCATTCAATCTAACCACTGGAAGGACACATAGTCCTAAGGATATTGAGCTCGTTGAAGAACTGTCGCTAGAGTTTCTAGCAAGAGCAGTCCCCATAACAATGTCACAAGGGTTACTAGCAGGTGCAGTTGCATAAACCCTAATCCTCTCATTGAGGCACCTTAAGTGAAATGATTGACCTAATCTCTAGATAGATTAGTGCGCCCTAGCCTAGTGCATCTTCTGATACTCTCAGCAAGCCAAAACGTGAAGTTTGAGTTTTTGGTCAAATCTAGGGTTGACCAAGTCAAAGTAGCCATGAATTACTCTATGAAGTCAGAGAACAAGTTAGATGGAGCTTCTAACTTCAGGACATGGAAGAAAAGGATTGACCTCATCCTTGCCAAGAATAAATTGTTGAATATCGTGAAAGGAAAGATCGTGAAATGGGAGTTTGAAGAAGGAAAAGACAAGGAATCGCAGAACGTTGTAGCTATGGAAAAGTTCAAAGACAGTGACATCAATGCCATGAGTATCATAGTGGGCTTTATAGAAGACTATTTGATATCCTACATCTCCCATCTTGACTCATCAAAGAAGATGTACAATGCCTTAACAAACCTCTTCTCTGTCAGAAACATTGGACAAATAATGCGTCTAAAGAATGACCTCCGTGACATGAAGATGAATGATCATGATAAGACAACATCATACTTTGTGAGGATCTCCCAGTTAAGAAATCAACTACAAGCTACTGAAGAGATCTCTTCTAGATAAGGAATTGGTAAACATAGTACTCAATGATCTTCCCAAGACGTGGGATGCATTTGCTGCAAGCATGAACAAAAGGAAGGAGAAAACGCGAAGAATAAATTGTTGAAGAAAAGGAACCTACAAAGAAGACTAAGCAGTATGAAAGAGACTTATTATTCTAAAAGTAACAATACTCTTATTATTTCTTGTACATATCTTGTGTGTATCGTCTCTATACACATCTTGTATATCTATCTCCTGGAAGATAATGTGTTCCAAGAAAAACTATATCTATGGAAGAACAACAAGATAAGGATTGATATCATTAGATAATACACATCAAAGGATGAAATACATCAAAAAAATCATGTGGAAGCTATTGCAAGATAAGCCGAAGCAATCTTGAAAAGACCTGGAAGAAACAAAGATAGAAATAAGTCAACAATCAAGAGGAAATTGGAGAAAGAATTATAATGTTTTGTAGAAGACAACAAGATAGAAGCGTGAACTCTGTTAGACAGAGAGAGCCAATTATATATTGGAGAAGACAATAAGGATGCAGACAAAAGAGTGGACTATGTTAGACGGAGGGAGCTGATTATACGCACTCATACATGAAGCAAGGATTAGGAGGGAGATAATCCTACGATCCATTGAATATGATGAAGTATATATCCATGGTAGCAAACATGAAAAGTAGTACGTGTTCAGTTTTATCTTAGAAGAAGTCTTCTTCGAAGAGAAGCCTTAAAGTATCCCTGGTTGTCCATTCACATCCGTGATCCTATGATGAAAGGAAAAAGTGGAATATTTAGGGCATAAAATCTATAAGAAACTTCATGGACCCAAGAGATAAATAAAAACATGAAGATTCCAAGAACGAAAGAGAATCCAAAACAACCAGTCATTGTATCAAGAATCACAAGATTACCAGCCTGATATGAAGTCACTAAAAACAATCAAGCAGAGGAACTGGAAGTCGTGATGAAGAACGGTGTATGGAAGACTTATAAATGAAAGCATTGCGAGATATAGAACTAAAGGTTCTCCCAGATGGAGGGAGAAGAATATGATGATTACTTTTTCCAGTAAACCAAACATATCTCTACATGATTCATTATATCATCTACAACATCCATTAGTTGGAATTCTACATCAGATAAATGCAAAGACTGTTCTCTAGAGAAATTGAATAAAGAGTGTATGAAGAGCAACCTCAAGACTTTGAGGCATACCAGAAATATACCCTTGTATGGAGATGGAAAAAGATAACTTGGTAGAGAACCTCCAGTGCACAGGAGAAGCGTGGTGAAGATTTTCTATAACAAAGATATTGTATCAAGATGATTACTCAGTAGATCAGATCTCATGATGACAGAAGAAGTGCCACATGGATATGTTCCACTGTTCCAAACAATTATATACTTTATTGATCAGAGCTACATGAAGCCTTCTGAGAAAAACCAGTGTTCTAGAACGAAGTACATTTGAAATCAAGCATCACATTATCCCTGATGAAGTCCAGAAAGGAGAAAGTGGTTATACAATACATATCTCCACAGATGAGCAGATAAGCAAACATTTTGGTAAAGATTATATCCAAGATGAAAGAGTTTGCGTACTCAACCTGGAGCTCATGAAGACGAATTCCTTATTGAAAAAAGGAAGAGATGAGTCCCAGGTTGGGAGGGAGTACTGATATGTATTGATTTATGGACAGTCATTTTTCAGTTCGAAAAATGATCCAGGATGAGCAGTTTCCTTTCCAGTTCGGAAAGTGGATTGAGATTTTTTACGGACAGACATTTTCCAGTTCGGAAAATGGTCCAGATTTTTGATGTACCATAGAAAATGACTTCCCATTGTGGTTAACATAGGGAGTGATCTAGGGTAGTGTCTCTTCTTGAGGGTTACTCAAGAAGACTAGCCCGCCTCGCCGGACAATGATTTCTCATTGTGGTTAACATGAGGAATGGTCCGTTTTGGAGGTTGGTACGGGATATTCTTTTCCTCTTGTGGTTAACAGGGGAAATGGTCTGGACAGTCATTCCTTAGGGTGTATTCATTCTCTCTAGGTTGCACTTTGTTTAGTGCCGGAGGAATGGTCCAGGCTCAGTAATCAGGGATAGGAATTCCTTAGGACGGATTCATTCTCTCCATGTTACACTTTGTTTAGTGTTGGAGGAATGGCCCAGGGTCGGGAATGGTCCAGGATCAACAATCAAGGATAGGAATTCCTTAGGGTGGATTCATTCTCTCCATGTTACACTTTGTTTAGTGTCAGAGGAATGGCCCAGGGTGGGGAATGGTCCAGGCTCAGAAATCGGGACAATTATTCTTCCTTGCTTGAGAAGAATAGTCCAGATAGCTCATCATTGATGTCTTACCTTTTGAGGGAAGATGCTCTTCCGAGATCTCACAAATGTGAGTAGAAGAATGGCCCATATGATTCAGTTTATATCAAAACATTGTTTCTGTGCAGGTTGATATCATATGATTGTTATGAAGATTGTATGACAGTCGATATATACTACTGTGGTGGATGTGTTCCACTATTTGATCAAGTACTTGTGTGTTACTTGGTGTGGTAGTGTACCATTGGATTGTAGTTATGTACTACTATGGATAGACACAATTGTGTTCTATTTTATTCTGATTGCCTTGAAGACTATCAACAGTATTGGAAATGATTATCATCTAGATGGATGATCAAAGAACAGAGATTTACCATACGGAAAATGGTTCAAAACATTTACTCTTCTAGGACATATGTCCAGATTAGAAGAATGGCTCTTGTATCACTCTTTGGTGTGAGTGACTTATCTAACATCATGTCTAATTACTCATATGGAGTATGGTTTCGAGAGATGATATGACTAATGATACTGATGGTGATGATGGTGCTCATGATCTAGTCATGAGATAGTCTATGTTGATTCTACCAAGTGGATGGTATGTTCGTGCTCAATACCATTACCTGTAATACCTCCCTAGCTAGGAGGGAGTGTTGATATTATGGTAGCTACGGGAGGTATTTACCTCCATGTGTAAACCTGGCGAGAATAGAATACTCCAGAAAGAAAGAAGAAACCCTAATGAGTTGTTTAATAACCCTATAAGACATGTTGGCTAAAGAGGATAATTTATATTAGGTTATTAGCCTCCAAGAGAAGAAGTCAGCAGGAAGAATTAATATATACTGAACAAACAAATACCTAAAATGAGAATTCGGCTGAGGCAGTTAGCCAGAATTAGTATAAATACAGGAGGCCAGTTCGCATTCTGGTAGGGCAGTCTCAGAATTGCAGTGCAGCACTTGTGCGCACTGAAGTGCCCAGTTTTGTGCGTAGGTTTGCAGGAGAGTTTCCATTGCAGCCGCATCAGCTAGCAGGTCACGTTTGGCTTGGACTATCTCTTGGTTAGGGTTTGGACTATCTGATCAGCTCTTGTTGGTTCACTATCCTTGGGGAAAAGGTGTGCTACCCTTTGTTTGGCTATCTGGCCTAGGGTTTTCTTCCAAAGTGATTCTTTGTCAAGGTTAAGGTGCTCGGAGGGTGGCTTCGGCCTATGATTGGGTGACAATAGAGATATTGTCAATGGTAAAATGATCACATCCATTACATTCTAACAGGGTTTGCATCGATGATCTATCTTCTATCAGGGTAAGAAGACTAAAAACTAAATAATAAATTTATAAAAGGGGGGTGAAGAAAAATCAAGTTAAGAATTAAAAGAGAAATATTTTATCTAAAGATTTAATTATATGATTATGTGAAAGAAATACTAAATTGGAAATTAAGATAAGAAGGGGAATAATTATAAAAAGAATGTGTAAGCATATAGAGGAATCTAGAGTCTAGTTAACTAGAGGAGAATCCCATTTTTAACTCAATGAAGATTTAGAAATGTGTGAGTCATAAATTGGGAATAAAGGAATAAAAGACAAGTAGGAGTGATTTAAGGAGCGCTTTTAGGAGATGTGACGGAAAGTGATGTATAATTAAATGAAATTTTGGAAATTTTCTTATGAAACTATTGAGAGGGTGACAAGTGTATGGGGGGTGGGGGGGGGGATTCTAAAATTTATTAATTAAAAAGTGAATTAAATGTACAAAAGGATTGTGTCTTGAAGAAAAATCCTATAAAACAATTGGTAAAGAAGAAAAGAGGATCATGACAGGTATGCATAAAGTTATGTTGCGAAAATTTCTTTGACTAATTTTACTTGTGAGAGTTGGGATACCAAGCTCGAGAGAGAGAGTGGTAGCTTGACCTTGCGAGGCGAGATGGGAGCTTGAGTTTCTGGCTGTGTTTGTGCATGGCCCCTTTGAGGCTCTGGGGGCTAAGGAGGAAGAACATTACCCCTAGCATTGGCTGAGAGGTACCGGTGTAGTATCAACGGTTAGGAGGCGAGAGATAGGAGGGAGCGCGACAACAAAATAACAACTTTGAATTAATTTCCTTCGGTTATGGTAATCCTAAATTGAGATGAAATTTGTTAAGTTTCAATTTAAAATGCAGTTAATTCTATTGTATAGAATTGTAAATTTAGGGTGGATGATTTGCAGTAAAGGATATGATGGAATGTTTAATATTTTGTTTTTGGACCTTGAAACCCACCGCCCTCGTAGAAATATTCTTGTAGCGAGTCTCCCAAAAAATTTGTTTCTCGAACGACTGGTGCACCCTTCCGGTGCTCTTTACCTTGAATAATATCTAGTGGCTAAGAGCACCAGTCCTCACCTTTTTACCCTGACCAGTTTGTTTGTTTAGTGTGCCATGTCCTTCCTTGCCCCACATTTTTTTATTATTACCCTTCTGATTCCTTCAAGAAGTATGTGATGACAATGCTTTATCTATGCATTTTGTGAGTGATCCCTTTCCTCTGCATTGTTGTAAATTTATTTTCGAGGAGTTGTGTCCCCTTTGTCTTACTCTCTATTAGAATCTTCCTCTACATTTTCTTTCCCTCTGTGTTGTTTTTTTTTATTATTTGTGGGTTTTCTCTCTACGAGTTAGACACCGAGGGTGCTTCCCTCACCCCTCTCTCAATACCCAGTGAAAAGATTTATCTTTCTATGCAAATTTCGTTCTTACACCCAGTGACATTGGGGTGTATCTTCCAGTTTCTAAAACATTTTTTTCTCTGCAAATCGGTGCTTACACCGAAGGACCTTGGGGTGTCTCTTCCAGTTTCTAAAACATTTTTTCTCTGCAAATTCGTTCTTACACCCAATGACCTTGGGGTGTCTCTTTGAGTTTCTAAAACATTTGTTTTATTTCTCTGCAAAATAGTGGTTCTTACCAATGATTTTTTTCCACTTCTTATACACGGCGAAATCACACTCTTATGCTCAGTGAATTTGTGGTCCTTACAAGTGATTTTTCCACTTCTTATACACAACAAAATCACACTCCTATGCTCAACGAATTTGTGGTCCTTACTAGCAATTTTCCACTACTTATACACAACAAAATTTCAATCCTATGCTCAAAGAATTCGTGGTCATTTTACCAGCAATTTTCACTGCTTTAACTCAGCGAGGTTTTACTCTTATGCTCAGGGAATTCGTAGTCCTTTTACCAACGATTGTTACTGCCTTAACTCAGCAAAGTTCTACTTCTTACCTCAGCGAAATCACAACTTTATTCTTTGCATTTTTCACGCGTATACCTCTACGATTTTCTTGGTGGGTAAACTGCTAGAGGGATTCCACATTTAACCTTGTTGATTCCTTCCCTAAGTGATTTTGTTGCCTGTAGTAACCTATGAGAATCATAGTTACCCTCGATGATTTCAGATTTGGTGTATCCATAGCTCTGTCTCAATGTTTTATTATATTCTGCGTGGCTGGGAGTGTAAAACCCAACATCCCTTTCCCTTGCTAACTAATTTAATACTTCAAATCATCTCTGTGTTTTCCTTCGTTTTTATCTTTGCATGGGCAAGATCTACCCAATCGATGTAGTTTCAGTCAATAAATTTAGAAGGTTGAAAAATATGTAATTATGATTAAGGAGAAAAATTTAAGTTATTTATTATTTAAATTTTGAGTCTATATCTAAAAGTAAGAAGGTTTTGATGCTTTTCAGTTAATGTTATTTTTCATTATTTAGATATTTGAATAGTATTGATGTTAATCTTGCGCCTTCATAATATCATGTGTGGATGAACTTGTGTGTGATTACCCTTGCGCGCCATGAATGAGGTGATGGTGTATGCGTCTATTCAACTGATTAAATGTATTGTAGTGAGACTAGTGCTGGAATATTTCGCAGATAGGATTTGCTTCAGTTTTGATTGATTAAGTCATTTTAAATTATGTTGCGACTTTAAAAATAAAGTTGATTATTTTGCGTCTTGAATAATGCAATGTATGGAGGGTTATGTAAGGAATTTACTCTAGTGCCATGAGCTTATGTCAATTGTATGATTGATTGAGTTAATAGAGTTCCTTGCACCTTGGATTAATGTTGATGTGTAAATAAATGAGTTCTTAGTTTCTATTGTGCCATTGAATATTGGTGATGCATGATCGAATTAGAATTTGGTTACTATTGCGCCTTTAAATATTGTTGAAGTATGGTTGATTTATTAATTATATTCTCTTGTGCCTTGCGAAATAAAGTCGATATCTCATGCATATTGAATCATTGATGTGTAAATGATGAAATAATTGAATAGAATGCCCGTGTGCAATTCAATAATGTAATGTATGATGTTCAGATATTGGAATTCTAGCGCGAATGGAAATTAATGTCATGAATGATGGTTTTAGATATTAGTATTCTTGTGCGAAATGAAAATTTAATATGACGGATGATTGCATATTGTTATTGGGATTTGTGCCTTGAATATAACTAATAATTTATTTGATACTTGGATTTAATGTGGTCTATGATGTGTTATGCGAATGATTACTTGCGCACTATGTTTAATTGTGGTTGAGGATTGATGGATTGATGAAATTGATTGTCGTTGATGTTTTTGATTTAACATAGTTAGTTTACACTTGATTGTCTTAGTGGGATGTAGACACCTCCTTGTTCCTTAGAACAATAGTCAGCCCTGGGACATTAAATGGTTAAAATCAATTGCAACCTGACTTGGAGGTCCTAACCTTGCAGGGTAGGTTGGGAGGGCAGTAATGTTTATTCATTATCTGATTGAATGTTGTTGTCAATTGTGTCAAAATGATTATGATGTGCTAATCTTCTGTCGTTAGTGATTTCCATGCTGAGTAGCTGGTACTGCTTTTACTTATGATGTTATTGATTAGATGTCATTGTGATCATCTGTTGATGTTAATTCTTAATGCAAAAAAAAAATTAACTTTGTGCTTCACTTTTTCATAGGCATTTATACAACAAATTTTTGAAGTGCCATTATTATCTAAACAATATGATGTATCAATACTTGTTATGCTACTATACTTTTACTTTGCATTTCCATGTGTTCTCATTATCAATATGTAAGAGAAAATATTTGACATGCATATTAATCCACAAGTTATTATATAATAATTTTATTTCCTTATTTCATTACTCATACATAGAAAATAGATTTTCTCAAAGAATAGTATGCTACCAATATATGAACTATTTCTTTAGTGCAAAAAAAAAAACAATGAAATAATACACACAAATCATCTTTATCTAGTTACAATCAATATTACAATATTACAACCTTTGTATGCATTCTCTACTATATCTATATTTATTTTTGCAATAACACCATTAAATAAAAGAATATAAATGTAGTGTACCCTAAAATCCACTAATAAAAAAATTGTTAAGGTAATATAACTTTGATACCATTATCATCGGTCAACTCGGATTCGACTCCTTAACGCTGGTTTGTTGAGGGTCATCAAACTGTTTGAATTAATACCTCTCATATATGAACTCTTTTTTGTACTCCATTCTAATACTATATATAAGTTAAAAGCTTTGGATTTAGAATACCTTCAATTCCACGCATCCTTATAAGGTAAAAGGAGCCCCAATTGGTTTATGAGAGAAAATTATATCAATTCATAGAATAACATTGTCCTACTTATTTATGATATTAATGTCATCCTTAATTAGTTAGAGTCTTAGATGTACAAGACATATCCATAGGCCTTCACAGGAAATTTATATGCATAATCAATTCCCTATTGTATTTGGAGTTCTTGCTTCATGTCTCGTATGGGATATAGTTTTTTCTAAGTCTTGTGACATACTTTTGTGGATAACTATGAAACTAAAATAGAGGTTACTAACCTATGGGACACGAAATGGCTTCCAAGACCATCAAACGAATTAAACAATTACCGCACGCTGTAGGGTTAGGTCAAGGTGGACTGACAACGAGTTAATGCATTTGCTATGCCATTAATCTTCGTTCGGAAAAATTGGGAAAACCCGTGAATTGGACCAACCACAAGTAACCGCATTATTTCCTTCACATGGCACCTAGTTTCTGCATGAATGTATTACTTGAACGTCACTGGAAATAGTTTCCTCCACCAGCTACACGAGGGTCATTTGGCACCTATCACCCTGCTCATAGTGAGGTAAGGAATCTAAGAAACGAGGAATCCATTTCCAATGTTGTTTAATTTTTAGAAAGGATTGTGTTACACATTACTTAGTCTCTGTTTATGTCTGCTAGGTTATTCTCTGTGTATTTCCTAGTTACCAGAAGAGAATTTTTCTTTATTTTTGTTCAAGATTTTTGTTTCTGTTACTCTTTGGAATTTTCGTATTAAATCCTTAAGACAGAAAAATAATAAACGTTGACCTCTCTGGTTTATTTTCCAATAATCCGTCCAGGAAATAATGCAAGTACTTTAGAGAGCCATACTATGCTAACAACAATTTTACTCTCGATTCTTCTCACCCAGAAAGTATCTTTCTTGAGGCTTCGATGGAGATTAGGCACAATACCAGTTTTCTAATAAACAGGGATTTTTCTGAAAAGCATTTTCAAACTTTGAATAGTAAGAACCCTTAGTTTTCAATCTTAATTTTCTTACAGTTTTACTTCTCAAGTAAAATCGCCTTTTACATTTCAGCTATGGATTTAACCAGGTCGTATTCATTTTTGGTTGAATCTAAATTGAAATGTTATATATATATGCATAATACGTCTGCTCCTTAGATCTCATTATTACTCTATTGACTTTCTTTTTTCCTTCCTTTTCTACAGGTAGGAAAAGGTTTCCACCTTGTGGGATCTTCCAAGGATGTGAGCAGGTACTCGAGTTCCATGTCGTCGATCTATCATAACCTCCCAGTTCCATGGAAATTTTAATTTGTCTTTATATATATAGTTTTACAATTTATTTATCAAGGACAAATAATCTGTGTTTAAGAGTACTGGAACTATTTATAAAATGTAAGGTGCAATATTTTTCCATTTATGTACCTAATCTATCATCTTATGGACATGAATCCACTAATTTCTTTACTGGAATACTCACCAGTAACTTCCCTCTTGTGTATGTATTTTTGTATGATATTGATTTGTTTTCATTTCTAACTGGAGAAAACTTTAGATTTCATATACTATATTGTAGTCATACCATATCCAAAATGAATTCCATGTAACGAGGAATACTGATCCAAATACTATAACAAAATTTCTAAAATAGTAAGTATTTGCAAAGACTTGACAATTCTGAGATTTATATGAGATGCAAAATTTAAT
>JASDQU010435858.1:38580-57854 GCA_032191745.1 Picea mariana
GGACACTCTAAATCTGTTTTAGGAATTAACTACACTTAAACTGCGTAGTTGAACGATTATATTCCACTTAGCAGTAATTAAGTAAATGACATGTTTTGGCGCCACTCAAGAGTACTGATAGTCCTCCTACCTAACAATACTATTCTCCTTGAATATGGCTCATTAACCAATTCATACTCAATGCATTTCCATTGTTACACAATGGAAGAATCCTATGTTTGTTTTTCTATCGGACGCATAGGGTTTAATCTCATGCGTTTTCTTGTTTACATACTCCATCTGCGATCGCCATTGTCACGATTATGTAAGCTAAATTTTCTATAGTTTAGAGATTACAAGAATTCTTTTAAATTTATTTTTGTTTTAATACTGTATTAATGAGTTATTCCTCGTTGTGTTGATATGCAAGGCATCCCTATAGTGAAGTATCCTTCCCATCAAAATTATGTTGAGATTGTTTACTTCGCTCGCTCCAGGTAAATGATTTGGTGTAATATACACATGCTCAACATATAGAGAAATAGTCTTGTAACGAGAATTTCATTTGGTTTTGGTAATTGTGTTAAACCCATATTCATCTTGTGTTTATGGTCCATACACAACACATGAGGATACAAAGGGGTTTGTTCCCAATGCTTCCCATGATTAGTCGGTTTGATGTAAGAGCCTTTGTTTTGATAAGTTTCACATTTTAAAATGCTAAAATATGTAACATTCCACTCTACCGAGTACACTTTTATTAGAATCTGCATTGAGTAAGGGAGTGCATTGTATTTTGTTTGAGTATTTCATTTTATGCATATATGAGATATGACTTATTATAGTATGATTTATGTATATGGATCATTGACAACTTACATAAGGAGTAAAGGGGCCATGCTTAGAAACAAGAAATTGAGGGAGAGGTGTGGTCCCTGTTACATCCTACTAGCACTCCCGTCGTGGCTCGAATGGTAGGTTAATGATTACCTACTTCAAGAGGTCCACGATGTCGTGAGGACGGACTAAGACAGTCACTCACGAATATTTTAAGGAGAACACAATAATGCAAAGTCCTTATTGCTTATAAGTCATTAGTCTCTCACAATGTCGACCGAGTGGAGTGTTGACTCCAAGGGTCGGACAATCTTTCAAAACAAGTCAAAGGCTAGTGGCATCCTTGGCGAACAAACGTGAGTCTTGAAGGGCACGTCGCATAATTAAAAACGAATGTCAATAAATCTAGGTGGCCTAGAAAACATTGAATTGATTAGAAATGTGTCAATAAATCTAAGTGGCCTAGAAAACTTTGAATTGATTAGACCTTGTCATATTTAAAATAATTAATTAAATAGTGAGTTTATTAATTATAAATCCTAATAAAAGTCTAAGCCTAATTCTAAGACTAAGCCTAAGTCTAAATTTAGTTAAGGAACTAAACTTTAAAATATTAAATAAATTAAAAGAATTGAGATAAATCAATTTAAGGGAAAAGTGAGAAAAATCTAAAGATTCGATACAATGCACATGTGTGCATGAAATTAATAAAAGGGGTTTTTAAAATAGAAAGAAATAAAATATGAGAGAATAGGTGTACACGTAAAATAGTATATAGAATAAAGCTACCACTAGTCTAATTAGAAGAAGACTCATATTCCAAGTCTAACTAAGATCTAATTAGGAACACTCATTAGATGATAATTTGGGGAACAAAGGGACAACTAAGAGAAAAAATAGGATCACATTGGGGAATGTAAGGGAAATTGTCTTTTAAATAAAATAAAATTGGTAAATACTTGTGCAACTTGGGGAGAGTGTGACAAGTGTGTGGGTGAATAATTATAATTTAAATTAAATTAAAATGTTAATTATTTGTGCATGAGGACATGTGTCAGGGGAAAAATTATATAAAACAATTGGTGTAGATGAGAATGGGTCTCACTTATTCTTGGTAAGGTTATGCTGCCAAAATTATTGTGGAATGTGTTTTACTTGTGAGAGTTGGGATACCAAGCTTGGAGAAAGTGTGGAATATCTTCCTTGCGACACAAACTTGGAACTATTGTTTTTGGTTTCTTGCGTGTGGTCTCTTTACGGCTCGGGGAGTTAGTCCTTCAGTGCATTGGCAAACTTGGCGAGGAGTAATAAAGTTTCGACATATAATCATTGGATTGATTCTTGAGAGCTTCTCTAGGAGGAAAATCGACGACTTCTAATGAACGGTGACTTTTTTTTTTGCATTGGCTTTGTATGATTATATGTATATTAAGAATTGAGAATCTATCGATCCTTATAAATATAAAAAAAATGATGCTTCTTGGGTTTACTTTGGGTTAAATTTTTGGGTCATACATTTGATATCAGAGCTCATCTTCAAGCTCTAAGCTCTATAGTGCAACCATCCATTATTGATATTAGTATTATTATAATAAGTAGCTATATATTGTTATTTGTATTATGTGGACGGGATGCAAGAAACTTTACTTCGAAGCGGGTTAAAACTTTGTAATCAATGAATCTGTTAAAACTACCACTCTTTGTTGTTGTAAATCGTAATTTTTTTTCTGCATAAGCTAGAATTATAGTGGTTGGATTTAATTTTGTCTTCATATGAGAGATCTTAGACGGTGTAAGTAGTATTTATTCTAATCTTAGACTCTATTGTATCTAGAGTTTATCTGGAACCTATTAACCATACTCAATATTACGCCAACTATCATTGATTACTCCATTTCTTTTCTATCCTACTCACACTTCGGCTTAGATGACTGCGGGAAATGTTTAAATGGATCTTATATTGAGGTTTTGGCCGAAGTGTTCTCATTATCGTCTTTATTGTAAAGATTTCAATGGTTGATCACTCAACCCATAATCTAAATGTCAAACTCAAAATTATTGGATGGGGTTCGATTTAGAACTCGATACTCTTCTTCCCACATTTAAATTGAATTAATTGCGAGACCGAGACGCCAAAGGAAATAACTCTCTTGATTCGAGGAATTGATGGATGACGAAATTTCTAGAGAACTAAGTTCTTCATGGTAGGCGACACTGCTCATATAACTATTATAACAGTACACAGATCGATCCTTAATAGAAGGAACAATAAGATGTGATGCCGATGTAATTGAAGATCTCAATCTTGATCTATTTCCTTAGTATTGAACCATAGAGTAATCAGATAACTTAAAATTTGGAAGCCTTGCAGACCAACAAATCTGACGGTTGAATTCCTGAAATATTTACTAGTGCACCTTAGAGTTAAATAAACTATCATTTAATGGATGATAACTATGTATATTTATACGATTTAGTTATAGCTTCTTTGGTCCATTTATAAAATAGATTGAACATATTATGAGTAAGGATAATTATCTCAGAGCCTTGTAGATAACTGTAAGTACGCCTTCGCCCTCACTCATTTGGGTGATATCTTGTTGAAAAGATATCGTAAGTATCTGTCAGTGTTGTATAATTAATAATTGGCAGTACTTCTTGGCAATATTTATCACGAGGATATGTGAGAATAGAATAGCGTGGAACATGGGTAACGTTTGGTTACTCCTTAATTCCTGCCTGCATGACGGATCCATATTTCGAGTAGGAATAGACCTTTTTAAGAAATATCATGTTGGGTAAATAAGTTATATCCTCGTTTCATTATATAAAATAATGGGAATAGGTAGATATGATAACGGTTTAAAAAACATAATAATAAATTTTTACTTAATCATTATTAACTATTAACTATCTGTATCAGAAATGATAGCGGGGATATAATAAAGAAATGTAGATATCTCAGATATTCAATAATATAAAATAAATGTATCAACGATGCAACCATACATACATAGATATTGTAATACACAATTTTTGTTAATGAGCAAAAAATGTACAAAGACTGTAAAAATACAAAGTGAAAGACTCTCTAGAATGGTGGCATCTTTTCTGTTAGAACATATGTGACAACTACTCACATTCTTTAGAAGATGATTACAATGAGGCTATAAAGACCTTTTTAACATAAATAAATTTTAAAACCCTAACCCCGAAGATGAAAAGCCAACAGTTTTGTGGACCCCGTTTTGGGTAGTTTGGTGTATTAACTTCTCGGGGACATAACTTTGGCATACGATCTTTGTTTGGGGCACAAGATAGCTCGTTGGAAAGGTATCGTCAAGAATATTTATTTTGGAGGCTAAATCAAAACCTTTGGTTATCATTGAGGTAATCGATCCCAAAAAAACTTCATTTAGGCCCTCAAAATGGCCCCAGAAGTGTAGGAACCAAAAAACTGCTAAAAATAGTAAGTTTCCAAAAGACTGTTTTGAGCCAGTTGGAATACGTGGGTGGCCACCAATATCCATCCCAATCAATTCTCCCTCCTTAGGAAGAAATGGTATCCATTGTGTTGAGTTCCCAGGGGAGAGGGAAAAACGTTTATTGAATCTGCGTCTTGATGAGTTGCTTGCCTTGCTGGAGAAGTTGCACTACTTAGCTTGTTGAAGGTTGTCACGAACCTGTGGCTGAAAGGGTTAGAAATTTTTAACCAATCTAGCTATGATATTTCTATGTGTAGAAGGAAACTTTATGCTTTGTTGCAATCTTTTCGACCTACTTATGTTGGATGGAAGGTGCTTGGACCGAGGTTGTAATGGTTGTAGTGTCCTTCTATTCACATTTTGAATAGATTGTGACGAAGCTAAATTTTGTAGTATCAGATACTATTTTGCGGCACTGTTTAGGTGGGACAGTAGTTGGAACTACCTCTGATATCTTGTAGAGATGACCCCCCAGAGTAGCAATGACACTGCGGGGTTGAGACTCATAAATATCATGGTGCTTCTGCATACATGGTTGGCCCAAGAGAACATCACATACATCCAACGGGGAAACATCACATAGTACCTCATCCTTGAAGGGTTGGATGTCATATGACAATCGACATTTCTCGCTGACACAAAGATTTCATCGCTGGCGAAGCCACCCAATACTGTATTGTTGCGGGTGTAGTGTTGTCGACAATCCCAAATGTTTAACGACCTCTACGGAGATGAGGTTCTTCTGGCTTCTTCTATCAACAATAAAATGCAGCGAGGTCCCCTTCACCCACATCTGTGAATGAAAAAGGAGCTCCCCATCTTCATGATCTGTTGGTTCTTCTAGTTGAATCATTGCGGTCATGACAACAATAGTGGGGTCTACGTCAGTGATATGTCTTCTATCAACATTTTTTAAATTAGATTATGAATCAGGGTTCAACTCCTTGTCTTTGATATGGGCCACCAATGAATTTTTTGAGTGACATTCATCAATGTTCTTCGAGGAGATTTTGTTGAAATCACACCATTTTCCAGTGTCCTTCTTCATCTTTATGTTACCCTTCTTTTCCTGTGGCTTGGACTGGTTTTCTGAAGGTTGGCTGTTAGGGTCGTATTTTCCATACTTTGGTTGTTGCGGATTTGCAGACCCAAACTCCCACTTGTTCTGGTGCTTAAATTTCTAGTCAATTTTAACAACATATCGATAAGAAATACCCAGTGATGCGATGTCCAGAAAATCCATTTTAGTTTGGATGTATCTATGTAGAGCCCCACAGTATTTCAGAACCAGATGTCGCTAGAAGTCTTTGATACCTAGCTTGGTGCACAAGGTATGGAAGGTATTTATGAAATTCAACACTTCTTGGCCCCTCTCTTGCAACAATTTGTCCATCTCATGTATTGGTCGTCATAGTTGTCAACAAGGTAATATTGTTCCTTGACCGCATCCACAAAAAAATACCAAGTGGGCTCGACCCAATATATTCCATATTCCTCTGTGGAACTTTTCTCCCAGTAAGTTTCCCACCAATGTTTTACATGGGGGAGATCCTTAAGGAGTACGAAGGTGATCTTTTCCCCGTGGCAGAAATTATGAACATATAAATAACCTTCTAGCATATGCATCTGCATCTACATGTCCTTCAAATATGGGAATATAAAAATTAACTTGTACCTTGAAAGGGGAGGTGCCTCCAAAGTGTTTGGTTGATAAAGATGCTCATGTTGTTATCAACAGACATTGAAGGATGTGGGAAAAATTCTCCATCGTTTCATCCCTCTGTCGCATGAGAGCTTGCTCAAGAAACAAATAATAGAATTGTTTTCTCTGTCGTTTTTATTTTTTTCCTCCATGGAGGGTTTCTTCGGCATGCAAGAGTGATTTTCCTCAAGAGAGACAATCTCAAGACCCAACTTTCTATACTCGGACCTTGTCAGGGACATGCACTGAAAAAATGATCAAGAGAAGCCTCCTCTGATACCACTGATCCGGATAATTTTCGGCTCGAAATGAGAGCGGAGATATCATAAATAAATATACAAAGATATCTCATTGATCCAATAATATAAAATAAATGTATCAACGATGCAACCATAAACACAGAGATAATGTAATATACAATTTCTATTACTGACTGAAAATGTACAAAGACTGTAAAAATATAGAGTGAAAGACTCGCTAGAATGGTGGTAGCTTATCTCTGAGAAGAGATGTGACGGCTACTCACATTCGCTAGGATATGATTACAATGAGGATCTAAAGGCCTTTTTAACATAAATAAATTCTAAAATCCTAACCCCGGAAGATAAAAAGCCAACAGTGTTTTGGACCCCGTTTTGGGTAGTTTTGTGTATCAACTTCCCGAGGGTGTAACTTTGGCATACGACATTTGTTTGGGGAACACAATATCTTGTTGGAAAGGTATCATCAAGGAGACTCATTTTGGGGGCTCAATTAGAGCCTCTGGATATCATTAAGGTGTTTGGTCCCAAAAAAAACTTCATTTAGGCCCTCAAAATGGCCCCAAAAAATTAGGAATCGAAAAACTACTAAAAATTGTAAGTTTCCATAAGACTGTTTTGAGCCAGTTGGAATAGGTGGGTGGCCACCAATATCCACCTGGATCAATCCTCCATCCTTAGTAAGAAATGGTCTCCATTGCGTTGAGTGCCCCGGGGAGAGGTAAAAATGTTTATTGAATCTGCATTTTGATGAGTTGTTTGCTTTGCTCGAGAAGTTGCATTGCTTAGCTTGTTGAAGGTTGTCATGAACCTATGGCTAGAAGGGTTGGAACTTTTTAACCAATCTTTCTACATGAGATTCATGTGTGCAGAAGGAATATTTACACTTTGTTTCAATCTTTCTGATCTGCTTCTGTTGGATAGAAGGTGCTTGGACCGAGGCTGTAGTGGTTGTAGTGTTCTTTTGTTCACCTTTTCAATATATTTTCAAGAAGCTGAATTGGGTAGTATCAGATACTACCTTGCGGCACTGTTTAGGTGGGACAATAGTTAGAACTACTTCTTGTATCCTATAGATATGAACCCCTAGAGTAACAATGACACTACGGGGTCGAGACTCATAAATATCATGGCGCTTCCACATATATGGTTGGCCCAAGAGAACATGAGAGACATCCAATGGGGAAAAATCACATAATACCTCATCCTTGAAGGGTTGGATGTCATATGACAATTGACACTTCTTTCTGACATGAATATCTCATGCATGGCGAAGCCACCCGATGTTGTATTGTTGCAGGTGTGGTGTTGTCAACAATCCCAAATGTTTTACAACCTCTGCTAAGATTAGGTTCTTTTAGGTTGTGCTATCAACAATAAAATGCAGCATGGTCCCCTTCACCCACATTTGTGAATGAAAAATGTGCTTTCCCTCTTTAGGATCTGTTGGTCTTCTGGTTGAATTGTTGTGGTCATGAAAATAGTAGTGGGGTCTATTGATATTATGGTAGTTGCGGGAGGTATTTACCTCCACGTGTAAACCTCACGAGAATAGAATACTCTGGAAAGAAAGAAGAAACCCTAATGAGTTGGCTAATAACCCTAGAAGACATGTCGGCTCAAGAGGATAATTTATATTAGGTTATTAGCTTCCAAGAGAAGAAGTCGACCAAAAGAATTAATATATATTGAATAGACAAATACCCATAATGAGAAGTCGCCCCAGGCAGTTAGCCAGAATTAGTATAAATACATGAGGCTAGTTCTCATTCTGGTAGGGCAGTCTCAGAATTGCAGAGCAGCACTTGTGCACACTACAGTGCCCAGTTTTGTGCGTAGGTTTGGAGGAGAGTTGCCATTGCAGCTACAACAGCTAGCAGGTCATGTTTGCCTTGGACTATCTCTTGGTTATGGTTTGGACTATCTGATCAACTCTTGTTGGTGCAATATCCTTGGGGAAAAGTTGTGCTACCCTTTGTTTGGCTATCTGGCCTAGGGTTTTCTTTTGGAGTGATTCTCTATCAAGGTTAAGGTGCTCGGAGAGTGGTTTCGGCCTATGGTTGGGTGACAATAGAGATATTGTCAATTGTAAAACAAGCACATCCATTACATTCTAACAGGTTATGGGCCCACCCCTCCCTCCATTCAGTCTAACCACTAGAAGGAAACATAGTCCTAAAGATATTGAGCTCGTTGAAGAACTGTCACTAGGGTTTCTAGCAGGAGCAGTCCCCATAGAAATGCCGCAAGGGTTACTAGTAGGTGCAGTTGCATAAACCCTAATCCTCTCATTGAGGCACCTTAAGTGAAGGGATTGACCTAATCTCTGGACAGATTAGTGCACCCTAGCCTAGCGCATCTTTTGATACTCTCAGTAAGCCAAGAGGTGAAGTTTGAGTTTTTGGTCAAATCTAGGGTTGACCAAGTCAAAGTAGCCATGACTTACTCTATGAAGTCAGAGAACAAGTTAGATGGAGCTTCTAACTTCAGAGCATGGAAGACAAGCATTGAACTCATCCTTGCCAATAATAAATTGTTGAATATCGTGGAAGTAAAGATCGTGAAATGAGAGTTTGAAGAAGGAAAAGAGAAGGAATCGCAGAACGTTGCAGCTATGGAGAAGTTCAAAGATGGTGACATCAATTCCATGAGTATCATAGTGGACTCTATAGAAGACCATTTGATACCCTACATCTCCCATCTTGACTCATCGAAGAAGATGTACGATGCCTTAACAAACCTCTTCTCAGTCAGAAACATTGGAAAAATAATGAGTCTAAAGAATGAGCTCTGTGACATGAAGATGAATGATCATGATAAGATAACATCATAATTTGTGAGGATCTCCCAGTTAAGAGATCAACTACAATCTATTGAAGAGATCACTTCAGATAAGGAATTGGTAAACATAGTACTCAATGATCTTCCCAAGATGTGGGATGCATTTTTTGCAAGCATGAACAAAAGGAAGGAGAAAACACGAAGCATCAGTTATCGAAGAAAAGGAACCTACAAAGAAGAATAAGCAGTATGAAAGAGACTTATTCTTCTAAAGGTAACAATACTCTTATTATTTCTTGTACATATCTTGTTTGCATCGTCTCTGTACACATCTTGTATATCTATCTCCTGGAAGATAATGTGTTCCAAGAAGAACTATATCTATGGAAGAACAAGAAGATAAGGATTGATATCATTAGATAATACACATGAAAGGATGAAATACGTCAAAAAAATCATGTGGAAGCTATTGCAAGATAAGTTGAATCAATCCTGGAAATACCTAGAAGAAACAAAGACAGAAATAAGTCAACAATCAAGAGGAAATTGGAGAAAGAATTATGACATTTTGTAGAAGAAAACAAGACAAAAGCGTGAACTCTGTTAGACAGAGAGAGCCAATTATATATTGCAGAAGATAATAAGGATGCAGACGGAAGCGTGGACTATGTTAGACGGAGGGAGCCGATTATACACACTCATACATGAAGCAAGGATTAGGAGGGAGCTAACCCTACGATCCATTGAAGATGATGAAGTATATATCCATGGTAGCAAACATGAAAAGTACTATGTGTTCAATTCGACATTAGAAGAAGTCTTCTTCGAAGAGAAGCCTTAAAGTATCCCTGGTTGTCCATTCACATCCGTGGTCCTATCATGAAAGGAAAAAGTGGAATATTTAGGGCATGGAATCTATAAGAAACTTCATGGACCCAAGAGCTAAATAAAAATATGAAGATTCCAAGAAAGAAAGACAAACCAGAACAACCAGTCATTGTATCAAGAATCACAAGATTACTAGCCTGATATGAACTCACTAAAAACAATCAAGAAGAGGAACTGGAAGTCATGATGAAGAACAATGTATGGAAGACTTATAAATGAAAGCATTGCGAGATATAGAACTAAAGGTTCTCCCAGATGGAGGGAGAAGAATATGATGATTACTTGTTCTTGTAAACCAAACATATCTCTACATGATTCATTATATCATCTGCAACATCCATGAGTTGGAATTCTACATCAGATAAATGCAAAGACTGTTCTCTAGAGAAATTGAACAAAGAGCGTATGAAGAGCAACCTCAAGACTTTGAGGCATACCAGAAAGATACCCTTGTATGCAGATGGAAAAAGATAACTTGGTAGAGAACCTCCAGTGCACAGGAGAAGCGTGGTGAATATTTTATATAGCAAAGATGTTGTATCAAGATGATTACTCAGTAGATCAGATCTCATGATGACAAAAGAAGTGTCACATGGATATGTTCCAGTGTTCCAAACAATTATATACTTTATTGATTAGAGTTACATGAAGCTTTCAGAAAAAAACCAGTGTTCTAGATCGAAGTACATTTGAAATCAAGCATCACATTATCCGTGATGAAGTCCAGAAAGGAGAAAGTGGTTCTCCAATACATATCTCCACAGATGAGCATATAAACACACATTTTGGTAAAGATTCTATCCAAGATGAAAGAGTTTGCGTACTCAAGATGGAGCTCGTGGAGACGACTTCCTTATTGAAAAAAGGAAGAGATGAATCCCAGGTTGGGAGGGTGTACTGATATGTATTGATTTATGGACAGTCATTTTTAAGTTCGAAAAATGGTCCGAGATGAGCAATTTCCTTTTTAGTTCAGAAAGTGGATTGAGATTTCTGACGGACAGACATTTTCCAGTTCGGAAAATGGTCCAGATTGTTGATGTACCATAGACAATGACTTCCCATTAGGGTTAACATGGGGAGTGATCTAGGGCAGTGTCTCTTCTCGAGGGTTACTCAAGGCCGGACAATGATTTCTCATTGTGGTTAACATGAGGAATGCTCCGTTTTGGAGGTTGGTACAGGATATTCTTTTCCTCTTATGGTTAACAGGGGAAATTGTCTGGACAGTCATTCCTTAGGGTGTATTCATTCTCTCCAGGTTTCACTTTGTTTAGTGTCAGAGGAATGGTCCAGGCTCAACAATCAAGGATAGGAATTCCTTAGGGCGGATTCATTCTCTCCATGTTACACTTTGTTTAGTGTCAAAGGAATGGCCCAGGGTGGGGAATGGTCCAGGCTCAACTATCAGGGATAGGAATTCCTTAGGGTGGATTCATTCTCTCCATGTTACACTTTGTTTAGTGTCGGAGGAATGGCCCAGGGTGGGGAATGGTCCAGGCTCATAAATCAGGACAATTATTCTTTCATGCTTGAGAAGAATAGTCTAGATAGCTCATCATTGATGTCTTACCTTTTGAGGGAAGATGCTCTTCTGAGATCTCACAAATGTGAGTAGAAGAATGGCCCATATGATTTAGTTTATATCAGAACATTGTTTCTTTGTAGGTTGATATCAGATGATTGTTATGAAGATTGTATGACAGTCGATATATACTACTGTGGTGGATGTGTTCCACTATTTGATCAAGTACTTTTGTGTTAGTTGGTGTGGTAGTGTACCATTGGATTGTAGTTATGTACTACTATGGATAGACACAGTTGTGTTCTATTTTATTCTAATTGTCTGGAAGACTATCAACAGTATTGGAAATGATTATCAACTAGATGGATGATCAAAGAACAGAGATTTCCTAGACGGAAAATGGTTCAAAACATTTACTATTCTAGGACATATGTCCAGATTAGAAGAATGGCTCTTGTATCACTTTGTGGTGTGAGTGACTTATACAAAATCATGTCTAATTACTCATATGGAGTATGGTTTCGAGAGATGATATGGCTGATGATACTGATGGTGATGATGGTGCTCATGATCTAGTCATGAGATAGTCTATGTTGATTCTACCAAGTGGATGGTATGTTCGTGCTCAATACCATTACCTGTAATACCACCCTAGCTAGGAGGGAGTGTTGATATTATGGTAGCTACGAGAGGTATTTACCTCCACGTGTAAACCTAACGAGAATAGAATACTCTGGAAAGCAAGAAGAAACCCTAATGAGTTGGCTAATAACCCTAGAAGAAATGTTGGCTAAAGAGGATAATTTATATTAGGTTATTAGCCTCCAAGAGAAGAAGTTAGCCGAAAGAATTAATATATACTGAATAGATAGATACCTAGAATGAGAAGTCGACTGAGGCAGTTAGCCAGAATTAGTATAAATACAGGAGGCTAGTTCGCATTCTGGTAGGGCAGTCTCAAAATTGCAGTGCAGCACTTGTGTGCATTGAAGTGCCCAATTTTGTGCATAGGTTTACAGGAGAGCTTCCATTGCAGTTACAGCAGTTAGTAGGTCACGTTTGGCTTGGACTATCTCTTGGTTAGGGTTTGGACTATCTGATCAGCTCTTGTTGGTTCACTATCCTTGGGGAAAAGGTGCGCTACCCTTTGTTTGGCTATCTGGCCTAGGGTTTTCTTCCAGAGTGATTCTTTGTCAAGGTTAAGGTGCTCGGAGGGTGGCTTCGGGCTATGATTGGGTGACAATAGAGATATTGTCAATGGTAAAATGAGCACATCCATTACATTCCAACAGGGTCTGCATCGATGATCTATCTTCTATCAGGGTAAGAAGAATACAAACTAAATAATAAATTTATAAAACGGGGGTGAAGAAAAATCAAGTTAAGAATTAAAAGAGAAATATTTTATCTAAAGATTTAATTATATGATTATGTGAAAGAAATACTAAATTGGAAATTAAGATAAGAAGGGGAATAATTATAAAAAGAATGTGTAAGCATATGGAGGAATCTAGAGTCTAGTTAAGTAGAGGAGAATCCCATTTTTAACTCAATGAAGATTTAGAAATGTGTGAGTCATAAATTGGGAATAAAGGAATAAAACACAAGTAGGAGTGATTTAAGGAGCGCTTTTAGGAGATGTGAGGGAAAGTGATGTATAATTAAATGAAATTTTGGAAATTTTGTTGTGAAACTATTGAGATGGTGACAAGTGTATGGGGGGGGATTCTAAAATTTATTAATTAAAAAGTGAATTAAATGTACAAAAGGATTGTGTCTTGAAGAAAAATCCTATAAAACAATTGGTAAAGAAGAAAAGAGGATCATGACAGGTATGTGTAAAGTTATGCTGCCAAAATTTCTTTGACTGGTTTTACTTGTGAGAGTTGGGATACCAAGCTCGAGAGAGAGAGTGGTAGCTTGACCTTGTGAGGCGAGATGGGATCTTGAGTTTATGGCTATGTTTTTGCGTGGCCCCTTTGAGGCTCTGGGGGCTAAGGAGGAAGAACATTACCCCTAGCGTTGGCTGAGAGGTACCGGTGTAGTATCAACGGTTAGGAGGCGAGAGATAGGAGGGAGCGCAACAAAAAAATAATAGCTTTGAATTATTTTCCTTTGGTTACGGTAATCCTAAACTGAGATGAAATTTATTAAGTTTTAATTTAAAATGCAGTTAATTCTATTGTATAACGTTGTAAATTTAGGGTGGATGATTTGCAGTAAAGGATATGATGGAATGTTTAATATTTTGTTTTTGGACCTTGAAACCCACCGCCCTCGTAGAAAGATTCTTGTAGCGAGTCTCCCACAAAATTTATTTATCGAACGACTGGTGCGCCCTTCCGATGCTCTTTACCTTGAATAATATCTAGTGGCTAAGAGCACCAATCCTCACCTTTTTACCCTGATCAGTTTGTTTGTTCAATGTGCCATTTCCTTCCTTGCCCCGCGTTTTTTTATTATTACCCTTGTGATTCCTTCAAGAAGTATGTGATGACAATGCTATATCTATGCATTTTGTGAGTGATCCCTTTCCTCTACATTGTTGTAAATTTCTTTTCGAGGAGTTGTGTCCCCTTTGTCTTACTCTCTAGTAGAGTCTTCCTCTACATTTTCTTTCCCTCTGTGTTGTTTTTTATTATTATTTGTGGGTTTTCTCTCTACAATTTGGACACCGAGGGTATTACCCTTGTGATTCCTTCAAGAAGTATGTGATGACAATGCTATATCTATGCATTTTGTGAGTGATCCCTTTCCTCTACATTGTTGTAAATTTCTTTTCGAGGAGTTGTGTCCCCTTTGTCTTACTCTCTAGTAGAGTCTTCCTCTACATTTTCTTTCCCTCTGTGTTGTTTTTTATTATTATTTGTGGGTTTTCTCTCTACAATTTGGACACCGAGGGTGCTTCCCTCACCCCTCTCTCAATACCTAGTGAAAAGATTCATCTTTCTATGCAAATTTTGTTCTTACACCCAGTGACATTGGGGTGTATCTTCTAGTTTCTAAAACATTTTTTTCTCTGCAAATCTGTGCTTACACCGAAGGACCTTAGGGTGTCTCTTCTAGTTTCTAAAACATTTTTCCTCTGCAAATTCGTTCTTACACCCAACCACCTTGGGGTGTCTCTTCGAGTTTCTAAAACATTTGTTTTATTTCTCTGCAAATTCGTGGTTCTTACCAATGATTTTTTTCCACTTCTTATACACGGCGAAATCACACTCTTATGCTCAGAGAATTTGTGGTCCTTACAAGTGATTTTTCCACTTCTTCTACACAAGAAAATCACACTCCTATGCTCAACGAATTCGTGGTCCTTACTAGCGATTTTCCACTACTTATACACAACGAAATTTCAATCCTATGCTCAGAGAATTCGTGGTCATTTTACGAGAAATTTTCACTACTTTAACTAAGCGAGGTTTTACTCCTATGCTCATGGAATTCGTAGTGCTTTTACCAACAATTTTTACTACCTTAACTCAACAAAGTTCTACTTCTTACCTCAGTGAAATCACAACCTTATTCTTTGCGTTTTTCACATGTATACCTCTACGATTTTCTTGGTGGGTAAACTGCTAAAGGGATTCCACATTTAACCTTGTCGATTCCTTCCCTAAGAGATTTTGTTGCCCGTAGTATCCTATGAGAATCATAGTTACCCTCGACGATTTTAGATTTGGTGTATCCCCAGCTCTGTCTCAACGTTTTATTATATTTTGCGTGACTGGGAGTGTAAAACCCAGCATCCCTTTCCCTTGCTAAGTGATTTACTACTTCGAATCATCTCTGCGTTTTCCTTTGTTTTTATCTCTGCGTGGGCAGGATCTACCCAATCGACGTAGTTTCAGTCAATAAATTTAGAAGGTTGAAAAATATGTAATTATGATTAAGGAGAAAAATTTAAGTTATTTCTTATTTAATTTTTGAGTCTATATCTATAAGTAAGAAGGTTTTGATGCTTTTCAGTTAATGTTATTTTTCATTATTTAGATATTTGAATAGTATTGATGTTAATCTTTCACCTTCATAATATCATGTGTGGATGAACTTGTGTGTGATTACCCTTGCGCACCATGAATGAGGTGATGGTGTCTGTGTCTATTCAATTGATTAAATGTATTGTAGTGAGACTAGTGCTGGAATATTTCGCAGATAGGATTTGCTTTAGTTTTGATTGATTAAGTCATTTTAAATTATCTTGCGACTTTAAAAATAAAGTTGATTATTTTGCGTCTTGAATAATGCAATGTATGGAGGGTTATGTAAGGAATTTACTCTAGCGCCATCAACTTATGTCGATTGTATGATTGATTGAGTTATTAGAGTTCCTTTCACCTTGGATTAACGTCGACATGTAAATAAATGAGTTCTTAGTTTCTATTGTGCCATTGAATATTGGTGATGCATGATCGAATTAGAATTTGGTTACTATTGCACCTTTAAATATTGTTGAAGTATGGTTGATTTATTAATTATATTCTCTTGTGCCTTGCGAAATAAAGTCGATATCTCATGCATATTGAATCGTTGATGTGTAAATGATGAAATGATTGAATAGAATGCCTGTGTGCAATTCAATAATGTGATGTATGACTAGTTGAGGCATTAGACTCCTTGCACGCACTGAAAATATAATGTAATGTATGATGTTCAGATATTGGGCTTTTGACGCGAATGGAAATTAATGTCATGAATGATGGTTTTAGATATTAGTATTCTTGTGTGAAATGAAAATTTAATATGACATATGATTGTATATTGTTATTGGGATTTGTGCCTCGAATATAACTAATAATTTATTTTGATACTTGGATTTAATGTGGTCTATGATGTGTTATGCAAATGATTACTTGCGCACTATGTTTAATTGTGATTGAGGATTGATGGACTAATGAAATTGATTATCGTTGATGTTTTTGATTTAACATAGTTAGTTTACACTTGATTGTCTTAGTGGGATGTAGACACCTCCTTGTTCCTCAGAACAATAGTCAGCCCTAGGACCTTAAATGGTTAAAATCAATTGCAACCTGACTTGGAGGTCCTAACCTTGCAGGGTAGGTTGGGAGGGTAGTAATGTTTATTCATTATCTGATTGAATGTTGTTGTCAATTGTGTCAAAATGATTATGATGTGCTAATCTTCTGTCGTTAGTGATTTCCATGCTGAGTAGCTGGTACTTCTTTTACTTATGATGTTATTGATTAGGCATCATTGTGATCATGTGTTGATGTTAATTCTTAATGCAAAAAAAAAAATTAACTTTGTTCTTCGCTTTTTCATAGGCATTTGTACAACAAATTTTTGAAGTGCCATTATTATCTAAACAATATGATGTATCAATACTTGTTATGCTACTATACTTTTACTTTACATTTCCATGTGTTCTCATTATCAATATGTAAGAGAAAGTATTTGGCATGCATATTAATCCACAAGTTATTATATAATAATTTTATTTCCTTATTTCATTACTCATACATAGAAAATAGATTTTCTCAAAGAATAGTATGCTACCAATATATGAACTATTTCTTTAGTGCAAAAAAAATAACAATGAAATAATACACACAAATTATCTTTATCTAGTTACAGTTAATATTACAAGCTTTGTATGCATTCTCTACTATATCTATATTTCTTGTTGCAATAACACCATTAAACAAGGGTTGTATGGCAACGCAGTCCCTGCCGAGTTAGTTGGGAAATACATGTTGAACAATGAAACTTAATATAACTAAATGCGCAAGTAATGAATATTTTTTGTCAAAAGATAATAATTGAGGGTTGTTTGTTATTCAAAATGTATAATGAACCATAAGTTAATGGAACTATAATATTCATAAATATAATATAAATATAATAAATATATTATAAATATAATAATAAATAATATATTAGATAATAAATATAATATAAATATACTAACGCATAATAATAAGTACAACTTTTTATATTTAGATGTGGTGATTGGTGAATTTTTTATGTAATTAATTCTACATATTGAAAGACGTGATGGAAGCAATAACACTTCAATTTTATCAACCAATTAGAAATGAGAAACACAAATATATTTATTATATCCAAAAGTATATATTTGTTTTCCTATGTTAAACATTACATTGCATACACAAATTTATGGTCAAAAGAAAATTAATGTCACATAATTGTTAAGGTAATATAACTTTGATACCATTATCACCTGTCAACTCGGATTCGACTCCTTAACACTGGTTTGTTGAGGATCATCAAAATGTTTGAATTAATACCTCATATATGAACTCTTTTTTGTACTTCATTCTAATACTATATATAAGTTAAAAGCTTTCTAAGGATTTAGAATACCTTCAATTCCACGCATCCTTATAAGGTAAAAGGAGCCCCAATTGGTTTATGAGAGAGAATTATATCAATTCATAGAATAACATTGTCCTACTTATTTATGATATTAATGTCATCCTTAATTAGTTAGAGTCTTAGATGTACAAGACATATCCATAGGCCCTCATAGGAAATTTATATACATAATCAATTCCCTTGCTTCATGTCTCGTATGGGATATAGTTTTTTCTAAGTCTCGTGACATACTTTGGTGGATAACTATGAAACTAAAATAGAGGTCACTAACCTATGGGACACGAAATGGCTTCCAAGACCATCAAACAAATTAAACAATTACCGCACGGTGTATGGTTAGGTCAAGGTGGACTGACAACGAGTTAATGCATTTGCTATGCCATTAATCTTCGTTCGGAAAAATTGGGAAAACCCGTGAATTGGACCAACCACAAGTAACCGCGTTATTTTCTTCACATGGCACCTAGTTTCTGCATGAATGTATTACTTGAACGTCACTGGAAATAGTTTCCTCCACCAGCTACACGAGGGTCATTTGGCACCTATCGCCCTGCTCATAGTGAGGTAAGGAATCTAAGAAACGAGGAATCCATTTCCAATGTTGTTTAATTTTTCGAAAGGATTGTGTTACACATTACTTAGTCTTTGTTTATGTATGCTAGGTTATTCTCTGTGTATTTCCTAGTTACCAGAAGAGAATTTTTCTTTATTTTTGTTCAAGATTTTTGTTTCTGTTACTCTTTGGAATTTTCGTATTAAATCCTGAAGACAGAAAAATAATAAACGTTGACCTCTCTGGTTTATTTTCCAATAGTCCGTCCAGGAAATAATGCAAGTACTTTAGAGAACCATATTTGCTTATTGTAATCATCTGTGAGTGGACCTAGTCCATTATTGTTAAATGTTTTATAATATTACAGACCTTGAGGAGTCTTGTGAGTTTACAAGGGGAAAAATATTCCTAGGCTTTGGTCAAACCACAAGGAATATGCTTTCTATGCTAACAACAATTTTAGTCTCGATTCTTCTCACCCAGAAAGGATCTTTCTTGAGGCTTCGATGGAGATTAGGCACAATACCAGTTTTCTAATGAACAGGGATTTTTCTGAAAAGCATTTTCAAACTTTGAATAGTAAGAACCCTTAGTTTTCAATCTTAATTTTCTTACAGTTTTACTTCTCAAGTAAAATCGCCTTTTACATTTCTGCTATGGGTTTAACCAGGTCGTATTCATTTTTGGTTGAATCTAAATGGAAATGTTATATATATGCATAATACGTCTGCTCCTTAGATCTCATTATTACTCTATTGACTTTCTTTTTTCCTTCCTTTTCTACAGGTAGGAAAAGGTTTCCACCTTGTGGGATCTTCCAAGGATGTGAGCAGGTACTCGAGTTCCATGTCGTCGATCTATCATAACCTCTCAGTTCCATGGAAATTTTAATTTGTCTTTATATATA
>JASDQU010435858.1:66727-77117 GCA_032191745.1 Picea mariana
ATTGACTTTCTTTTTTCCTTCCTTTTCTACAGGTAGGAAAAGGTTTCCACCTTGTGGGATCTTCCAAGGATGTGAGCAGGTACTCGAGTTCCATGTCGTCGATCTATCATAACCTCTCAGTTCCATGGAAATTTTAATTTGTCTTTATATATATAGTTTTACAATTTATTTATCAAGGACAAATAATCTGTGTTTAAGAGTACTGGAACTATTTATAAAATGTAAGGTGCAATATTTTTCCATTTATGTACATAATCTATCATCTTATGGACATGAATCCACTAATTTCTTTGCTGGAATACTCACCAGTAACCTCCCTCTTGTGTATGTATTTTTTTTTGTATGATATTGATTTGTTTTCATTTCTAACTGGAGAAAACTTTAGATTTCATATACTATATTGTAGGCATACCATATCCAAATGAATTCCATGTAACGAGGAATACTGATCCAAATACTATAACAAAATTTCTAAAATAGTAAGTATTTGCAAAGACTTGACAATTCTGAGATTTATATGAGATGCAAAATTTAATTAATTAACATCGTGCAATATGTTTAATACTCCTATATTAAACGATTTCCACACTTAACAAAGAGAAAACACTAAGAATACAAGATTATAAAATGATAGCAAGAGATACATATCTAATACAAGATTATAATGACTCCTTAGTCAATGAACCTTTGTACAATTCATAATTATTTTCCTAACACCATTTGTGCTCACACAAAAAATAGCCCATTCCTTCTCAACATACTAAGAAACATCCTACCTCCCACATATGTTGTATTTATCCTCATTGTACTTGGGACTTTTCATTAAATTCACTTCCCTCCTTGGAAATTCACATCTTTAGAAAGCCCTAATTTTTAGGGGATGTTAATGACAACACTCCAAACACTTATAAAATCTATCTCTAAGTTAACTAAAACATGGTCCCCTCTCATGGAGTCGTAGTAAACTATTTTTAACGTGGTTGTTCCATCTATTTCGTGCATTTATTAAATTAAAATTTGTGTTCTTCCTATCAATGGAGGACAGTTGGCAAGTCAAACTTTCGCACAACAATTAAAAATAATAGCAGTTAAATGTCTTAATAAAATCAGGTACGAATTTTCATAAATGGAAATTATTCCATAAAATGTTCAATACTTGATCATATTACATCCTCGCCCCCTTAATTATAACATTGTCCTCAGTGTTAGTATTTCCTTCTAGTATTTCTTTGGAACAAAGTTGGATATGATTTTATCATTTCATCTTCCAACTCCTAAGTAGCCTCCTCAGGACTAAAGTGCTTCCATTGCAGTCTTACCTGGGCGATGACTTTGTTTCGAAGTGTTGTTTTTTTCCTGTATAAAATGCATAGAGGTTTCACTTGGAACTGACCTTTTGGTTCCACCTGTACCATGTTCCAATCAATGATGTGGGTAGGATCATAAATTAAAGACACATGAAAAACATTATGAATTTTCAAATTAGCAGGGAGCGTTAGTTGTTATGCCACTGGTCCAATTCGAGCTAAACTTCTAATGGACAACAAAACCTTGTTTCCAATATGGAACAACTCCCTAACTTTAATGAGCTAGTTTTTTATTTAACTTTGAGGTATACATCTTACCCAACATTAAATTCCTTATGCCGTCTTTTCTGATCGGCATAGATTTTCTGTCGATATTACACAACCTTTAAATTTTGTTGCACCTTCTTGGCCATCCATTCCATTTCTTGGATCATATCTAGTCCAACCATTTTTCGGTCAACCAAATTATCCCAACTAATCGGAGTTATGCATTTCCCACCATATAAAACTTCGAAAGGACTCATTTTTGTCGACACTTGATAACCGTTATTGTATGCAAATTTGACTAAGTGTGGGTACTCTTCCCACTTAGTTGGTTTCATTCTTACATACATTCGTAACATATATTCAATAATTCAGTTTGTATATTTCGTTTTTCCATCTGTTTGTGGATGATAACTTGTACTGGAATTCAAATTAGTTCTCAGACCTGCAAACAATTATTTCTAGAAATTTGATGTAAATTTGACATCTCTATCTGAAATCACCATTTTAGGAATTCCATGCACTTTAAATATCTATTTCATAAAAAAATCAACGATATTAATATCTTTATAAGTATATTCAACAGGTATGAAATGAACAAACTTACTCAATTTATCCACTACTAGCATAATAGAATCACGTTGTCTTTGAGTGTTAAGCAAACTTGTAATGAAATCCATAAAAATAATTTCTCATTTCCATTATGGAGTAGGTAAAGGTTTTAATAAACTTGTTGGATGTTGATGTTCATCCTTTACCTATTGACAATATACATATTTAGATAAGTAAGAAGTTGTTTCAGATTTCATATTAGGCCAATAAAATTGTTTTTTCAAGGTTGCTATCATTTTTTGATATCATGGATGACCAAAATAGGGATCTTTATGCAACTCATTTAAAATTACATATTTTTAATCAACAAAATTAGGTACATATATTCTCTCTTTGACCCTTAATATTCCATTTTTTTCGATGCTGTAACTTGTAACCTCCAAATTTCATTCATTTTCAACAATTGTTCAGTTGTTTTGATGTATTTTGCATCATTTATGTTGTCAACTTTCATTATGTCCTCATGATCACTTTTCATTTTGTTGATAATAATTTCATATAGTTCTTTGATTTAGTGCATTTGCAACTTTATTCTCCTTTCCTTTGATGTGTCCAACTTCAAAATCAATATTGCTTAAAAATGATAATCACCTTGCTTGTTGTGCATTGAGATATTGTTGGCTAAACAAATGTTTCACATCGTTGTCATCTATAAATAATAAAACGTTTCTTCCCATTAAGTAATTCCACCACTTTTTTAGTGCATGGATTACAACCGCTAATTCCAGGTCATGAGTTACATAATTTCTTTCATGTTTCTTCAATTTTCAAGATTCGTAACAAATTATGTGTCCATATTGCGACAATTCTCCTCCTAATCCCTCTTTACTTGCATCTACACAAACTGTAAAATCTTTGTAAGGATCTGCCACTTTAAGGATCAGTGTTGTAGTTAGTAATCTTTTTAATTTATCAAAATTGTCTTGACATTTTTGAGACTAAATAATTTTTTCTACAATGATGTAATGGGATAAGTAGTTTTGGAAAATCCTTCGATAAGCCTTGGGTAATAACCTGTAATTATCATAATGATCATATATATCATAATATCTTTAATTTTTTCTAGATCCACTGCAATTCTATCCTTTGATATTACATGTCCTAGATACTATACTTTTTTTTTTATAAAAGTCACATTTGTTGAACTAAGCATATAAATTGTTCTCCCTTAGAGTCTATAGTACTATCTTCAAATGTCGTTCATGCTCTTCTTCAAACTTTGAATAGATTAGTATATCGTCAATAAAGATCAACACAAATTTATCCAAGTATTGGTTGAATATACTATTCATTAGGCACATAAAAGTTACTTGTAACGTCCCCTTCGTTATGACCATGAAAAACAATGTAGAATAGGTAATTTTTTTTTTTTTTTTTTGCGTTAGGATATTAAATCGTTACAACATAATAAACTACATCGTAGGTGATACATCATCATAACTAAAATGACACATAAGCCACACATTAACACAATTAAAAGGGCACATAATCAACACATAATATCGACCCAATCAACACATAATCCACACACCATCATAGTTAAAATCATTACAAGCGACACCTCATGGAAATCAAAACGACACAAGCCAACGCATAACATAATTGATTTTTTTTTTTTGTAAATAAAAGAAGAACCTTATATTATATCACGAGTGTACAGTTGTAATTCGTTTGGCAGCCACCTGTTCTTCCACATAAGGGAAACCTGAATATGTGGCTCCAAGCGATGATATGTCTATCATGGCTGAAATATAGTTTACAAAATTGTGCAGAAAGCTTAAAGTTTCAACAAGAACTTTGTTCCATCTAGCTAGCCTAGGGATGGCTTCATTTAGAGTCGCCATTGCTAAGATAATTACACAATTGTAAAAAAAGAGTGAAAATATAACCCATATTCATTCTAAAAAACTGTAATTGACAAAAACCAGAATCGGGGGTGGACCATGTCAAGCCATTGGGGAACCTGGATGTCCATGAGAGGTGTATGACGGGACAAACTTTTGGTTGCAAGTGGGGCAGCGTGCTTGCATTGGGGCTTCTGAGAATGCCTCAAACAAAAAATCCAGTCGTTGGTTGATTGTTCTTTGGCCATGCACCTGTTCGTCCTGTCACTGCCGGATGTCGAAGAGGAGCTCAAGATGCTTCACTACCAGATGATACGTATAGTGTGAGCTCTCCTCTCCACCATCTGTGCCTATGTCTTCCACTATAATTGGGTTCTCCCTTGCTTCTGTCAGTTTCCATCTTGGAGGGATTTCCTCCTCCACAATGCATCCTCCGTCCCCACAGTAAGGCTGGTGGTCAGGGGAAAAAACACTGGGGAGGTGTGCCTCGAAGGGTGGCCCTATATTTTTCACCAGGCTCGGCCCTGGTTGCGAAGATGAAGGTGGCCCTGTGTTGACCAACTTCGGGCCAGGATGATGAACTGGAGGTGGTACCTCCTCTTTGATAGTGTTGAGGCACTGGGTTGCCAGAGTGCACTGTGGGGGACGGTCTCCATTTTTTGTATGCACAAGGAAGTCTAGGTCTGATTCTGGAGCAAGGGTGGTTGGATCTCCATTTTTGGAGTGCGCATGGTGGTCTGAGTGCTTCTGATGTGTCTATGGGGGTGACTAAAATGGAAAATAAGAGCTCGCTGAGAGGCCGTCAGTCGTTTGTCTCGGGTGATGGCATTCTTGTTTCTGGTTCCCCGCCTGGGCTTACCTCGCTCTTGGAGCATGGTGGGAAGAACCAGGGGGTGGGGGATATGCAAGGGGGGCATGGGGGGTGGTGGTGGTCAAGGGAATTTTGGATGGCCCACAGAATGCGAGAGATGAAGCGAGGGGGTCCGAGAAGCACTGTGCAGAGGTGGTAGCATGCAACATATAGGAAAAGATGCGTGCCTTGGTCATATTTATCACCAATGGGAGCCATTGATGCTCCTCCCATCGCCATTGAAGGCTAACGGGACTGGTTCAAGCGTCTAGTACTGGTGGCCTGGTTGGATCACTCGTCTGAGAGATCCTCCAAGTGCACTAAGTTAGCTCCCCTCATGGTGTGTGCCATGGGGAGTAAATACTTCATGGGTGGCGGCTTGGGACATTAACTCCCCCCGCCATCTGTCCTTGCCAACTGTCCCCCTCCTCTTTCCAAGTGTCACCCCATCCAGGTGATGCATAACATAAATGTTAGCGACGCATAATTAATGCATAAACATATATGTAGTAGTGCAATTTTGTACATCAAAATCACCTGAAAAAATTATACATAAGGATCCACCATGTCACTAAACACTAAAATAACTACCCGTCCAACCTATCTTGCATGGTTAGGACCTCCACGACACATAAACAGTGCTCAAGCCCAGGATTCATCCGATTGATTTTGACCACTTAAGGTATCATGGTTGGCGATTGTTTTGAGGAAGAAGGAGGTGTCTAAATCCCGCTCACACAATCAAGTCGTAATCCAACTAGATCAATCAATCAACATTATTATTATTCGTGGCGCAAAAGAAATATAAATACTCAATCATTCATACATAAATATTATTCATGGCGGAAGAGAAATCTAATACTCAATCAACCATACATCAATATTGTTCAAGGCGCAAGAAGAATTTAATTTATTTTAAATGGCGCAAGAGAATATAATACTTAATCAATCATATATCAACACTATTCTAAGGCGCACGAGTAATTAACTTTATTTAATTTATGGCACAAAGGAATCTACTCGCTTACTCATTCATACATCACGCTAATTTCAATTATGAAGATTTTAATATCACTCTACTCAATTAATTGTCAACACCGTAATAATTATTTAATGCAACACTCAATATATCAATAAGAAAAATCAATGTTCCACCCCAACACAAATTAATCTCATTACTCAACCCCAAGGTTACCAATAACCAATAAGGTAGACAATAATAGGAAAGTCTGAGTCCCACTATATTATAGGATACACATATAAATATTCAATTCAACATCTACACCTTATAAATTGTCCCACGCAACCACAACATGGTATAATAAATTAACAAGGGTTTTCATGAGACAAATAACCATTGGATATTCATACAAGTTGAAGGTAAAATGCTATATTACAAATATATGTGTGCTAAGATTAAATCTTTCATACAATTGTAAAGTGATAGAGATCATATAAGGTACACTTAATTAAAACCTTGGGACATATCAACCTACAAAATTCAGAAATGCATTAATAACATAAATAATTATATGCGCAACGTAAGGTTAATATCTCAAGAATATTCTACATGTGTCATTAAATTATGAAGGTTCTAGTGGGAGGGACAAACACAATCATGAATTAATTATTAATACACGGAAAAGGGGATCAATCGATTTAAGGTTAATATTTTTATGTGTAAAAACGCAGAGAATATCAAGGTAAATCACATGGCTATTTCCCCCGAATGATGGCAAGTTTTTATACAATAAAATGTAGAGAATACCAAGGTAAATCGCATGGCTATTCCCCTAGTGCTGGCAAGTTTGATACCAAAAGAAAAACCTGCAGAGAATACCAAGTTAAATCGCATGGTTATTTCCCCCAAACACTAGCAAGTTTATATACAAGAAAACACAGAGAAATACCAAGGTAAATCGCATGGCATTTCCCCAACCGCTGACAATTTTTTATACAAATAAAACACAGAGAAATACCAAGGTAAATTGGATGTCATTTCCCCCCAAACACTGGCAATTTTTTATACAAAGAAAAAATAGAGAAATACCAAGGTAAATCGCATGGCATTTCCCCCAAACGCTGGTAAGTTTTGATACACAGAAAATGCAGAGAAATACTAAGGTAAGTTGCATGGCCTTTCCCTCAAATGATGGCAAGTTTTTATACAAAGAAAACGTAGAGAAATACTAAGGTAAATTTCATGGAATTTCCCCCCAAACGCTAGAAATATTTTATAGAAAGTAAACGTAGAGAAATACCAAGGTAAATCACATAGCATTTCCCCCAAACGCTTGCAAATTTTGATACAAAGAAAATGTAGATAAATACCAAGGAAATTCACATGGCATTTCCCCCAAACGCTGCCAAGTTTTTATACCAAAAAAACACAGAGAATACCAAGGTAGATCACATGGCATTTCCCCCAAATAGTGGCAAGTTTTGACACAAAGAAAACACATAGAAATACCAAGTCACAGAGGATGCACAAATTTATAAAATCGTAGAGGAAATCAATAGGAGAGGATACAAATTTTTATAAAATCGTAGAGGAAGCATTCGGTAGTCACAAAGTATTTGCAAGGCCATCAATCAATAGACTAATTTGAAATTTTATTATTCCATTTACAATCACAACTTGACGACAAGATTCACCCTTAATATACAATCAGTTAAAAAATTACAACTTGAAATTTAAATACCATAACCGACTAACATAGGCTTGATGACGATCCTTCATCCTTCATCTATTTTCTAACCGTTGAGGCTTCACCAGTACCTCCCATCCAATGATATGGGTACTCTTCTTCCCCCTTATCCTCCCAAGCCGCAAAGGGTTCATGCACACACACAACCATAAATCCTCCAGCTCCCATCTCGCCTCGCAAGGTAGAGCCACCACTCTCTCTCAAGTTGGGTATCCCAAATCTCATAAGCAAAACCAGTCAAAATTTATGCAACATAACCTTACCCATAATCAGTGATGATCCATTGCTCATCTCAACCATTTGTTTTATATAATTTTTCCCATAACTCATCCCCCTTGCACAACTAATTCTATTTTTACTTAAAATAATTTATAATTATCTCCCCCTTACACTTGTCACCCTTTCCACAATTTCCACAATTAAATCCACATTTTATTTTAATGAAAGTCAATTTCCCTCTCCCGTCCTAAAAATGCTCCTAAAATTACTCATAGTTGTCTCTTTATTCCCCTTATTTCCAATTAATGACTGATGCCTTACTAAATCGGAGTCAAGTTAAAATAATAATCTTCTCCTAGTTAGATTAGTGTTAACTAGACTCTAGATTTATTTCTGTGTGTACCCATTCCTTTAGTTTTATTCCATTCTTATGTTAATTTCCAATTTGGTAATTACTTGCACATATGTGTATTAAATCAATTTTTAGATTTATTTTATTTTTCTTGATTTCTTAAATTGATTTACTTCATCCCCTCATTATTTAATTTATAAATTTAGTTTTTAATCTTCTTACTAACTTAGACTTGGGCTTAATTAAATTTTTAATTGCAAAGACTTAGACTCTTATAGGGATTATGATTAATAAATTCAACCATTAATTAATTAATTAATCGATTGATCCGAAAGTGCTCAAGATTTTACAAGGTTAATTATTCGCTTAGGGTTTTCTTGACCACCTAGATTCATTTACTCAAATTTTATTTATGCGAGGCACCCTTCAAGATGCACTATGTTCTCCAAGGGTGCCAATCATCTTTGATTCTAATTTTTAATTAAGAGATGTGTCCTTCAAGATGCACTTCGTGCTCCAAGGGTGCCACATACCTTTGACTTGTTTTGGTAGTTGTCCAACCCCTAGAGTTAGTACTCCATTCAGGCGACCTTGTGAGAGACTAAGGCCTTCTAAGGAATAAGGACCCTTCCTTATTGTGTGCCTCATATAAATGTTTGTGATCGACTGTCTCAATATGACCTCATGGCATCGTGGATCTCTTGAACTAGGTAATCGTTAATCTACAATTCGAGCAACGATGAGAGTGCTAGTAGGTCATGTCAGGGACTCTGCTACGCCTCTCCCTCAATATTTGGTCTATGTTCATGGCCCCTTTACTCCTTATGTGAGTCATATTAGCGAGCAATCATCAGCCTGCATCCATCAACGATACATTGCCAATGATCCATAAACAATTCAATATAATATATAATCGATCATATGTCATATATGCATAAATGAAATACTCAAACCAATACAATCCACTCCCTGACTCAATCTGGAGTCCAAGGAGATCCATTGATGCCATTAACATCCACAATCTGTCAAGTTTCTTGCATACTTAGGGAAAACTCGTCAATAACATCTATCAATAATCATATATCAATAACATCAAATCATAATCATCAACATCATCATAAAGATCCATAAGTGAAATATACAATCATGTACTATAACCAGATCACTTGCACGCAAGTCTCCTCAAAGAATAAGTCGATAGCATGTGCTCGCTAGAGAGGGATGTTACATTACTGGTGCATTACTGAGTCCAACGGGAATTACCACAAACTCGTAATGTCCATAACATGTTCTAAAAGTTGTTTTATTAATATCTTTATATTTTATTCTGATTTGATGATAACCAGACCTTAAATCCAATTTAGAGAATATGGTTTCCCCTCGAGCCTGATCAAATAAATCATTAATTTGGGGTAGAGAGTACTTACTTTTAATCATCATCTTATTCAATTGATGTTAGTCAATACATAACTGAAGAGTTCCATCCTTCTTTTTGACAAATAACACAAGTTCTCTCCACGGTGAAACACTTGGTATGATATATCATTTATCTAATAATTCATGTAGTTGAATTTTTAACTATGTCAACTAAGGAATACTCATTCTTTAAGGTGCCTTTGATACTGGTGCAGACTTAGGTAATATATCTATAGAGATATCTATTTCTCTCCTAGGAAGTAATCCATGTATCTCTTATGCAAATACATCCTCAAATCCTCGAAGGACAACAAAATATTCTAATTTCAGTTTGTTTTCTTCATTTAGTAGATTTTTCACTTGAATAGATTATATTTTGCAGTCTTTACTAATGCACTTCTTTAAGTGTAATGATGATGTTTGTCTCATAGACATAGGTTTATTGATTCCTTGCACATTTCTTGATACTCCACTTTCATCTTTGTAAATAATGATTTTTCATAACAATTCAATACAACTTTATGTTTCTCTAACGAGTCCATACATATAAGTATGTCATATGAACCTAAAGGTAGTACATTTAAATTTACCTTTGTATCCTAACCATTTATATCTAGATTACAGTCACGAATGAATTCAATTACTTTTCTTTTTGTGCATTTTTCTAATTGTACCAGCAAGGATTTTGTTTGTTTTATCATTTTTAGATTGCTTGAATCTACGAAAGATGTGGTAACATAACTTAAACTAGCTCTTGGGTCAATTAAAACAAAAACTTTCATGTAATGAATTTTACCTTCAATTTTCACAATGGTTGA
>JASDQU010435858.1:77137-88582 GCA_032191745.1 Picea mariana
ACTTATACTCTTATAGGGATTATGATTAATAAATTCAACCATTAATTAATTAATTAATCGATTGATCCGGAAGTGCTCAAGATTTTACAAGGTTAATTATTCGCTTAGGGTTTTCTCGGCCACCTAGATTCATTGACTCAAATTTTATTTACGTGACGTGCCCTTCAAGATGCACTATGTTCTCCAAGGGTGCCAATCGTCTTTGATTCTAATTTTTAATTAAGAGATGTGCCCTTCAAGACGCACTTCGTGCTCCACGGGTGCCACGTGCCTTTGACTAGTTTTGGTAGTTATCCAACCCCTAGAGTTAGTACTCCATTCAGGCGACCTTGTGAGAGACTAAGGGCTTCTAAGGAATAATGACCCTTCCTTATTGCGTGCTCCTTATAAATGTTCGTGATCGACTATCTCAATATGACCTCATGGCATCATGGATCTCTTGAACTAGGTAATCGTTAATCTACAATTCGAGCCACGACGAGAGTGCTAGTAGGTCATGTCAGGGACTCTGCTATGCCTCTCCCTCAATATTTGGTCTATGTGCATGGCCCCTTTACTCCTTATGTGAGTCATATTAGCGAGCAATCATCAGCCTGCATCCATCAACGATACATTGCCAATGATCCATATAAAATTCAATATAATATATAATACATCATATGTCATATATGCATAAATGAAATACTCAAACCAATACAATCCACTCCCTGACTCAATCTGGAGTCCAAGGAGATCCATTGATGCCATTAACATCCACAATCTGTCAAGTGTCCTGCATACTTAGGGAAAAATCGTCAATAACATCTGTCAATAATCATATATCAATAACATCAAATCATAATCATCAACATCATCATAAAGATCCATAAGTGAAATATACAATCATGTACTATAACCAGATCACTTGCACGCAAGTCTCCTCAAAGAATAAGTCGATAGCATGTGCTCGCAAGAGAGGGATGTTACATTATTGGTGCATTACTGAGTCCAAAGGGAATTACCACAAACTCGTAATGTCCATAACATGTTCTAAAAGTTGTTTCATTAATATCTTTATATTTTATTCTGATTTGATGATAAGGAGACCTTAAATCCAATTTAGAGAATATGGTTTCCTCTCGAGCCTGATCAAATAAATCATTAATTTGGGGTAGAGAGTACTTACTTTTAATCATCTTATTCAATTGGTGTTAGTCAATACATAATTGAAGAGTTCCATCCTTCTTTTTGACAAATAACATTAGTTCTCCCTGGTATGATATATCATTTATCTAATAATTCATGTAGTTGAATTTTTAACTCTGTCAACTAAGGAATACTCATTCTTTAAGGTGCCTTTGATACTGGTGCAGACCTAGGTAATATATCTATAGAGAAATCTATTTTTCTCCTAGGAGGTAATCCATGTATCTCTTCTGCAAATACATCCTCAAACCCTCGAAGGACAACAAAATATTCTAATTTCAGTTTGTTTTCTTCATTTAGTAGATTTTTCACTTGAGTAGAATATATTTTGCAGTCTTTACTAATGCACTTCTTTAACTGTAATGCTGATATTTGTCTCATAGACATAGGTTTATTGATTCCTTGCACACTTCTTGATACTCCACTTTCATCTTTGTAAATAATGATTTTTCATAACAATTCAATACAACTTTACGTTTCTCTAACGAGTCCATACATATAAGTATGTCATATGAACCTAAAGGTAGTATATTTAAATTTACCTTTGTATCCTAACCATTTATATCTAGATTACAGTCACTACTGAATTCAATTACTTTTCTTTTTGTGCATTTTTCTAATTGTACCAGCGAGGATTTTGTTTGTTTTATCATTTTTAGATTGCTTGAATCTACGAAAGATGTGGTAACATAACTTAAACTAGCTCTTGGGTCAATTAAAACAAAAACTTTCATGTAATGAATTTTACCTTCAATTTTCACAATGGTTGATTGTTGAGGTACTTGCATGTCATTTAAAGTTGTGTTGATCCTATGAATACTTTTTCCAATATCTTTAACTATTGAAGCTTCGTGTATGTTCTCAATAGTTTTGTTTGCAAAATTTATGTATGGACAGTTTCTCAACAAATGTGGTTTGCCACATCCCCAACACTTCAATGTTTCTCTAGAATTATTAGTTTTTTTCTTGAATCCCAAATTAACTGACTTGTTTCCCTTTACCTGTGATGAGTTCCTAGAGAAATTTTTTTCTTGTTATCCCTTGGACATATTAGGAAATGGTGATGTCTTGAAACCTTTCTCTCTTTAATTGAGTTTTTCTTGTTTCCTTTCTCTCCATACTTTTGGATTTTCAAATCGTTGTTTGTATTGGTCGTAGAATATTATTTCCTTTCGCAGCAGTGCATTCAAGGTTTTTGGATTATCAAATTCTATTCTGTCATTATACAACTGAGGTAAGCACCTCAAAAGCCTTTGAACTTTTACCTTCTCATCTTTTATATAAGGAACAAATCTTAATAGTTCTAGAAATTTAGTAATTTGATCTTCCATAAACATTTGTCCTAACCTTAAATCATGGAATTGTTTGTTCCTTCTTTCATAATAACTTTTAGATAAATATTTTTTCTTAAAATATTTCTTGAAACCTTCCCATTCCATTTTCCTTTCTTTTAAACCTTTAACTAGTTTTATGTCATGTCATCATATACCAGCTTTACCCTTAAAATTATAGATAGTCATTATCACTTTCATATTTCTAGAGTAATTGTAAATATGAAAATATTTACTTATGTCAAGTAACCAAGATTCTGCCTCTTCACCAATTCTCACTCTCCATCAAAAGTTGAAGGTGTGATCCATTTTCTTTCGTTTCTTCGTTACAGACATTTTGTTTTCAGTCATGTGCGTGTCATTAGAAGAACCGTTTTCTTTCTCAGTTCCTTTACTTGAATCCTTTGAATATTTTTTATTGACTTCTTCATCTACATCATTATTATTCGGGCTCTTCTTAGTTGCTATAGTTCATAACAACATGACATTCATTTCTTTTTGATATTCCTATTCTTTCTTTGATTTCTCCTTATCATCCTTGGATGTTTGTAACTCTACTATTATATTTCTCATTGTTTCCAAAGCCTGTGTTGTTTCACCGGGATGTTCTGGATTTCTATGAGATTGTTGATTATTATTTCCTTCGGGTTTGTCTTCTTCTCCATTATGTGTGGACATGATTAACAAAATTTGAAACACTTTGTTTGTACCAATGAACAATTTGTTTGTTAGTTTTTTCATCAAACACTTTTTTTTTTTTTTTTTCTGATAATGCCCTTAAGCCTAAGTGTTGTAGCCTACAACTTTGATACCATATCTAAGGTACCCTAAAATACACTAATAATATTTTTTAAGGTAATATAACTTCAATACCATTCTCATATGTCAACTCGGATTCCACTCCTTAACACTCGTTTGTTTAGGGTAGTCAAACTATTTGACTTAATACCTCATATATGAACTCTTTTTTGTACTCCATTCTCATACTATATATAAGTTAACATATTTCTAAGGATTTAGAATAACTTCAATTCCAAGTATCTTTGTAAGGGAAGAGGAACCCCAATTGGTTTATCAAAGAGAGAGCATTATATAAACTTACAGAATAACATTGTCCTACTTAATTACGATATTAATGTCATCCTAAATCAGTTAGAGTTTTAGATGTACAAGACTTATCGAGAGGCCCTCACATGAAACTTCTATACATAATCGATTCCCTATAGTATTTGGAGTTCTTGCTTCATGTCTCATACGGGATATAGGTTTTTCTAAGTCTCATGACATACTTTGGCGGATAACTATGAAACTGAGGAACAAGTTACTAACATATGGGACACAAGTCCCGTGAGTCCAGCGCGATTGGTAAAGACAGGACTTTCCTCCAAGTGTCCAAGTGTTGGGAGGAGGTCTCGAGGTCAAACTCTGCTGGGTCTTCGGGACAAAATTTATATTGGCTGCTATGCTAGACTGGATATATCGAGATAATTTCTCGTGGAAAAAAAAAAAACATATGGAACACAAAATGGCTTCCAATACTCAAACGACTTCAACAATTAACACATGGTGTATGGCTAGGTCAAAGTGGACTGACACAGAGTTAATGCATTATCTATGCCATTAATCTTCGTTTAGTCAAACTTGGAAAACCCATGAACTTGACCAACCACAAGTAACTCTGTTATTTCCTTCACATGGCATTCCAAATGCCGAGTTTAGTAGGTACATCGATTCACAGGTGATAGGACCCTGTGTTGGGATTGAGGTAACTCGTTTTACGGAAATGGAGGTTAAGCTGTTGATTCCGATCATTTCCCATTTACGTAAGGTAAATCTTGGAGTCTTTATTGTTGTTTCTTTGTGAGTGTTCTCCAGTAATGTCTTTCCTGAAAGTCACTGGAAATAGTTTCCTCCACTAGCTATATGAGATTCGTTTGGATCCTATCACCCTACTCATAGTGAGGTAGGGATTCTAAGGCATCGATTTCCAATGTTGTTTAATTTTAGAAAAGGATTGTGTTATGCATTACTTAATCTTTGTTTCTGTATGTTAGGTTATTATCTGTGTATTTCCCAGTTACCAGAAGAGAAATTTTCTTTATTTTTGTTCAACATTTTTTTTGCTATTACTCTTTGTAATTTTTGTATTAAATCCTTCCGACAGAAAATTAATAATTGTTGACCTCTCTGGTTTATTTTCCAATAGTTTTTCCAAGAAATAATGGAGGTACTTTAGAAAACCTTTGCTTGTTGTAGTCATCTCTGAGTGGACCTATTCCATTATTGTTATATTTTATAACATTACAGACCTTGAGGAGTCATGCGAGTTTACAAGGGGAAAAAACTTCCTGGGTTTTCGTCAAACCACACGGAATACACTTTCCATGCTAACAACAATTTTAGTCTCGATTATTCTCACACAGAAAGGAGCTTGCTTGGGGTTTCGATGGACATAAGGATAAATACCAGCTTTCTAATGAACACGTATATTTCCAAAAAACATTTTCAAATTTTGAACAACAAGAACCCTTAGTGTTCAATCCTGATTTTCTTACAGTTTTACTGCTCTAGTAAAATCAACTTTTACATTTCGATTATGGGTTTAACCAAGTCGTATTGATTTTTGGTTAATGAATCTGTTAAAACACTAATCATAAGTTAGTTGGATAGTTAAGTTAACCTAACTGTTATTTAGTTACATGACAGTTATGGTCTTTTGTATTATATATGTACATGACAGTTATGGTCTTTTGTATTATATATGTACATCTATGTACATGATGATTTACAGAAGCATTGATGAATAGAGTATGCCTTTTCTGCCTTTGTTTATTTATCTCTATTCTTCATAGTTTCTTGATTGCTTCAATTATTTACATTATGTTTCTGCTCTTTTCTTCATTTTGAATCTAATAATGGTATCAGAGCGTAAAGATAATCTTATGGGCCTGGTAGTTTTCCAGAGAAATGTATGATACTTGAGCACCTTTGGTCTCTTTATGTCCATGGTATTTTTCCATAGAGTTGAAGTGAAATGAGAGTGTGGAGCAAACGGATCCCAGAAATATGAAAGCTTGACTAGTACTGTTGATTTGTCTGCAAGAAGAAGAATGGCTCGACAACAACGAGCAATACGCCATGGAGATTCTGGTCAACCTGCTGTACTACAGCGTTGCATACCAGCGTGAGTCGACACTATGCTCCAAGTTGTTGTGCTTTACGAGTCGCGGGACCCCAAGAGAAGGGAGTGGAGAATCTGTTCGATTTCCTGCACATATTTGCTCAGTTCCCTGTAAAGGTAAATCATGGTTGAATGCTTGATTTCTTCAACGATTTGGAATGAAACTGTTTATATATGCATGGAATACATGGTAAATGTGTCAGCTTTGGATTAAGGATGAATTGTATGCGTCGGTTATGATGGAGGTGTATGGTTCCAACATTAATGGTAGTAGAATGTATTTGACTTTTATGTGCCAATCCAATAATACATTCTATGAATGTAATTCAACACTATCTTTATATGTGAGATCGTGGAATGAGAGAGATCGCAAACCGTTTTTGAATTAGTGTCCTCGTATTGGAATTTGTGGTGGAAGGACATGTCCCTGCTATTGATGGTTAAGTTTCAAACCTGAGTGCAGGTATGAAAGATGGGTGAAAGAGAATAATCCTATAACTCTCCAAAATTGCAATAGAAATCTATGTGTGACCAATCAGTAACCAAATTTCCATTTGTTGTTTGAATAGTCAATATCACGGTTTGGTTTCAGAACTGCGTGAAGTGTAAAGACCTACGATTTACTCACTTGCAAACGAAGTCCTCTTGATGTGTGCGTCCCTGAAAGAGTTTACGACCTTCTTCGAATGATATTAATATGTATACAAAGGTTCATTTAATGAATTGCTTTGTGCAAAAGAGATTTCACGTGATTTGCTAAGAGTTGAAGATGATTTGACAGTAAAAAGGCTGAGATTTGGGTCCGTTTGGTAGAAGTCAAATGCAAAAGCCTTTTTAAAAATGCTACATGGCTATTTTATTCTCTATGATAATAGAACAATTTGATGAACCATCTTCTCATTATGCGTGGCATCTATGAGATAATTAAAAATTCAGCGGAGAACCACTTAAAGTGAAAGTGGTGGATGTATCTTCTTGTTATTATTGATATATGCATGTGTTTGTGGAAAAATTATTTGGAGTAATAAGTGGATTTCATTAAGGTAAAGTTTATTTCAAGGGAAACTCAAGGAGTTATAAGGTTTTGTGTGGAGGAGTTTTCTCCATTTATTGTAATTGGAGTTATAAGTTTTTTTTATTTTTTCTTTGAACATGTAAAGGTGTTATAAGGAGTTTTTGGAAGTTATAAGGAGTCTTCTTTGACCCACCCGAAATTGAATAAGGGGGTCTATCTTAAGATCTTTGTGTGCGTCTTAGGATCTTTGTGTGAGTAATTGGTTATCCTGTAGTTTTTGGCACATTTATGCATCTTTATGCATCGGACGACATTTATGCATCTTTATGCATTGGACGATCGCTCTTGGCATGCATAGCAGGATACAAAATTGAATTTTGTGGCATCAACATACAAGCATCTCTCTTCCATATTTTGCATAATGGAAAGAATTGAAGAACTATTTACAATATTGTGCACATTAATTAACTCAACTACAAAATCTACAATTGCAATAAACAAGCGCACTCTCAGTACAATGATTATTTGTTTACAAGTAACACACAAGAAGATTGATATTTTCAAAGATCAAAACAAGTTGTTGTCTAATGAGTTAAGTTTGCTTCGACACCAACAATGTGATTTTAATAATATCAAGGATGAGAATGAAGATGCACAGTTGACTAGTAATGAAAGTCATAAACATGAAGATCAGTTAGATGAAGTCCCTATGTCAGAAAAAGTTGCGGATAAATGTATTGTTCGACCATGGGAAGAATTACGATTTAAACGAAACCGATATGGACTAGGATATGAAAATGATGCTAACAACCTTTTTCATATTCCTAATTATAGTGAACCTATTTGCTTTGTGAGTGGAGGTTATTTGAATGATGATAAGACGACAGAGCTTGAGGATATTGGTAAAGAACAGGTACAGGATATTGTTGATGAAGATGTTGTTACAGATATTCCAGATCATATGTCAAATAAAAAATCCATACAGTGCAAACATTGTCATCGGTTTGGCCATCATAAGTCAAACTGTTTTGATCTTCACCCATGCAAATTTTGTGGGAAGACAAATCATCCCTCAGTAAGGTGTCAAAAGCGCAAGCGGAAACAAATTAATTTTGAATGGTTAGGGAATTGGCGTTGGCATTTGGAAGACAAATTATTGGAGCAGTCTTATCGTCGAATTTATACACAAGTACAGTCGTACTTGATTGGAGATATTTCTACAATTGATGGACATAAATGTTTTTCAAGATTTGATGATTTAGGGTATGATCGTGGCCCAGTTGATGTAGTCTTCTGAGTTGAAGATCGAGACTTTAGACTCTGCTGGAAGAGAATTTGATGTGTTGGATCTCTTCTTGGCCATACTTGCGAATGACGGTCAAGGAATTGGAACCACTTGTCCTTGATAGGGGGGGAATCTAGTTGAGTCAGGAGTTGAGTCAGGTTCCAAGTTTGATTTTGAGTCAGGTTCCAAGTTTGATTTAGAGCCTGTGAACAAATGATATTGTTTTTGATATGGTTTGTGGTCATCTTAAAACCACCAANATGGTCAACTTAAAACCATGCCATTTAGTAGAAGACATTAACTTCTGCTAGACATTCGGTTTGTGGTCATCCCGAAACCACCAGATGAGTTTGTGGTCAACCTGAAACCACCAATTTAGTAGAAGACATCAAATTCTGCTATTTTCTTTTCAGAGTTCAGAGAACATCTTCAGCCAGCCCTTTGAATATTCGCTTGACACATGTGATTGTCAAGTAGTGGCAATTTGTCAGGCAAGAACGAACTTATGATTAAGGGGGGATGTTAAAACACTAATCATAAGTTAGTTGGATAGTTAAGTTAACCTGACAATTATGATCTTTTGTATTATATATGTACATCTATGTACATGATGATTTACAGAAGCATTGATGAATAGAGTATGCCTTTTCTACCTTTGTTTATTTATCTCTATTCTTCATAGTTTCTTGATTGCTTCAATTATTTACATTATGTTTCTGCTCTTTTCTTCATTTTGAATCTAACAAAATCTACATTGAATTGAATTGAAATGAAATATATATATATATATATATATAGAATGTGATCAAACATTTGAATGTTGTGCATTGCCTATATTTCAACTGGGATTTGATTTTCTAAAGAGAACTCATGAATAAGGTTTGAATGATGGGTCCTTCTTTTTGTGAGGGAAACCGTCATAGGAAAGAGGGATAACCCTTCTCTCGTGTTGGGTCGACCTCCTTCCGGAATATGCGCAAACCCTAGAACCAACGTATTCAAATCTCATCTTCTTGAAAACTTTGGTTTCTTTTCTATTTCTTCTATACTCAATACTATCACAGTATTAACCTGGTTATGTTTTCCTTTGCACAAGAAGTAATTATATAAAATTTTCAGTGGTTTATTGGAATTTCTATGAAGAATGCATAATACATTAGCTCCTTATATCTCATTATTACTCTATTGACATTCTCTTTTCCTTCCTTTTCTGTAGGTAAGGTGTAATATCCCGTATTTTTAAATTATTAAGAATTTATTTATTTATGCATTTTAAACTATTGAATTTATTTAAGTTTTACTACTGGTGGTCAAAAATTGTAATACATTTTAAGTGTTTATTAAATAAAAGGAAACAAGGAGGAATGACAAGTGGAACTGTATGAAATACCAAGTGGCAAAGGACTTGGGTCGAACTCAAATGATGCAAGGGAAATTTTCCTAGGAAATTTTGTCAAACTCAAGTGAGAGTTAGAGTTGATCAGATTACTCATTAATTTTTGTCAAACTCAAGTGAGAGTTAGAGTTGATCAGATTACTCATTAATGACCAAACAGTCCTAAGAAAGTGAATAAAAATATTTCACATATTGAGAGAAGGAGGATTGCATAACTGGGAAAGATACGAGAGATTGAAATGCTTTTGAGTTAGTTGCAGAATAAGGCTATAGTCTTCGTCCTTGCTGTTCAACGATCAGCCTCGGGAGAATTCAGAGCAAATAAATTTTGGTTGCTCTGGATAGTGGCTAGGTGGAACGACAACCTTCAGATCATTTTACTCAATTCATTCGATTGCGGAATTTTGTACTAGTTCTTCTATTCTCTTTATTTATTTATATGCAGAGAAAGGAAATATACAAAGTTCGATCCCTGTCTATTTAGAAGTCTCATGTTAAGTATTTCATGTTTTGCTTTTACTATGCAGTAAAAATAGTTATATCTATTTAGAAGTCTCATGTTAAGTATTTCATGTTTTGCTTTTACTATGCAGTAAAAATAGTTATAGAATTCCTAAGAATTGTCTAAAGGAATCATTCAGTCAATGTATTCTTAGCATTCAACATTGGGATTGATAGAATATAAATTTTATGGTAAATTCAAAAAAAATAAATAGAAACAATACAGTCGATATAAATAATCTCTATCAAACAATAAATGAATGATAAAAATCAGAATGCACTGATTGGTAAAAAAATCATGGATATGTACTTTGTATTTATCAAATAAATCATTCTTCCTTCTAACCACAAGAAGACTGTAAAATATGTATATGAAAAGAGGAATTTACGACAAGAAGACTATAATAAAATCTGCATTATTATATATATGTATATCAGACACTAAGAAATAATCTCATAGCTTTTTATTCCAATTAATACAACATAAAATGTTATAGGGAATATCAATATTTTTCATGGAAAAGAAATCGATAATGTACAAGAGGACTTTCTGTGCAAAAGAAATCGTGCTATATAACATTATGGAAGAAGGATGAATCATATAGATAAGACGGTGGCATATATTTTACACATATAAACCTAAGAGGAAATCTGTAAATAAAACTTGTACATTATTAAACTCCACATTACAACAATGCTCAGATTTAAAGAGTCTCTAGACTATGTTAGACAAAGCATCTTTCTAAAAAGATTCAGGACAGGAATTTGAATTCATCATGGGTTGAAATCCAACCCCTATTTCATACAAAGACTTTGAAAACTCTTAAATGTTAGCTTTAAATCAATTCTAAAATATGTGGAATAAAAACTCTTCAAAAGAATCAAAATTTAGATGCCAATGGATCATACCTCAGGCTATTGATGCTGCTTGAGTTTGACTAATTGTTGTAGAAGTTTTCCCAGTTCCACACTAGTTTTTCTTTCAGTATGGCACTTCCAAGCTTTGCTCACTCTGATTGATGGTGTAAGACTGAAGGGAATTGATTGAATTAAGCAAGCTTGGGGACCAAATAGAAGTCTTTATAGCCAAGCTTCCATCAAGCTTCTGTTGGCTATGTGTGAACTATTCCACATATCTAGGTAGAGAACTGTGGATGGAGTAATGGACCATTCCAGAAGCTCCCAACAAGAAAACAATTACATCCTATTGGTTTCCGAATGAGCTGTGGCAGTTGAATACAGTTCCAGTTGGTTTCGGCGGTTCAATATGGTTAAGGGGAATACGGTTCTGGTTGGTTTTCGAATGAGCTGACGACGGTTCAATACGGTTAAGGGAGCTTTCATTCTCCCACTTGGTCCATACTTCCAATCTTGACGTATCATCTTAAAACCTATTGATAATCTGTATTAAGTAATAGATACATGAATCATGGCGATAAGTCCTCTTATGACGAGTATTATCTTCCATGTATTACTATGTATTTATTTCTTTTATAATTTATGTGGCAACAATTTATTAATCAATAAACCATATGTTTATTCTTGTTCCTA
>JASDQU010435858.1:97718-119943 GCA_032191745.1 Picea mariana
CGACACGAAGAAATAATCTCATAGTGTTTTATTCCAATTAATACAACATAAACTGTTATAGGGAATATCAATATTTTTCATGCAAAAGAAATCGATAATGTACAAGAGGACTTTCTGTGCAAAAGAAATCGTGCTATATAACATTATGCAAGAAGGATGAATCATATAGATAAGACGGTGGCATATATTTTACACATATAAACCTAAGAGGAAATCTGTAAATAAAACTTGTATATTATGCTCATGATATGATTTAACATTTAGTCTTAATAACTCTCCCATGCGCACTCGATATAATGTTAAAACAATTTACATGTGTATTGAGAGAAAACATAGGGTTGATAATTATGATCTTAAGTTACAACATAACTATACGTGTTTTTTATTAAAACATAGGGGTATTTCTAAGAGCATAGTTCTGATAACCTTTTTCATATCTTTATAATAGAATATAGGGTTATAACTAGAATAGAGAACCACCAAAACATAAAATGTAATTTGTGTCTTTTGGATCAAATATTTACCCTAAGTTTTTAATCTAATGATCGTCACCATTATTAATATTGATATTTGATGTCAACGTAGAAATAACCTTTGGTAATGTTGGTTATTCAAATCATTACATTGAAATAGCATGAGGTCTATGATCATAGGGTTACTATGAGTATTAATGACAATTTTTTTTATGATGGAAATTTTGGGTTTGCGACAATATGGTATCAGAGTCAACAGTTTCAACATACTAAAGAATATTACGTATATTTATATAGTAGCAGGAAATTTTACACTTTTTTTCCCTTGTTTCTTTCAAAGTAGACTGATAAAAAATTTCAAAAAATTTATTCTCACTTATTATATATATGGGGAAAGAAAAATTTTCTTGTTGTATTTCTATTTGGAGAAAGAAAAAGGGTATGCCACGATTTTTTTTGAAATGTATACCAAATTTAAACATACAAAAACTCTATGTACCTTTCTGTTATTATCCTCGAGGGTACCTTTCTGTTACTATCCTTGTATGGAATGCATAATCATAGGAAAATGAACTAATTCTCAACCATATGTATGGCTCGATTTTGGAACTGCTTGGTCTTCCGGTCTAATATGCACACTGGATGCACTTGAAAGGGACCCTATTGTTCCACCTGAATCACATTTCAATCAATGAAATGTTTAGCATCGCGTATGTACTTTTTTATCAATGATACATGGAATACATTATGAGTAGACATTGATGTAGGAAAGACAACCATGTATTCTATAGGCCTAATCCTCTCTAGGATTTCAAGCAACCCATAATAATGAGATGCCAACTTTGAACAATTTCACAACTTCAGGGAACTTCTGTTGGACTTTAATTTCAAGAATACATGGTCACCCACTTTAAACTCCCTGTGAGTTATTCCCTTATCAACATAGCTTTTCTACTTGTCTTGAAAAACCTTTAAATTTTGTTTTATTTTCAACATTTTCTCTTCCATTTCCCTGAGTAATCCTAGGCCAACCACTACTCCATATGATTGGTTGTCCCAACTTACCGGTGTGTTGCACCTTATGTCATAAAGTACCTCAAATCGACTCATCTTTAGAGATGCTTGGTACCAATTGTTATAAGAAAACTCTACTAAGTGTAGGTAGTCTTCCCATTTTGATGGTTTATCCATCACATACATCCTCAACATATCCTCAATTACTTGATTCACCCTCTTTGTTTGTCCGTCTGATTCTGGATGATAAGTTGTGCTAAAATTCGAATTTGTTCCAAATCCATTAAATAATCCCTTCGAAAACTTTTATGTAAATTTTGGATTTTTATCAGACACAATTGTCTTGGGAATACCATGTAGTCGAGAAATTTCTCTCATATAAATATCAACAATGTTGGATTCCTTGTGAGTGAGCTTTATTAAAATAAAATGAGCATCTTTAGTAATATTATCCACCACTACCATGATAGAATCATGTTGCTTGTTTGTTCTAGGAAGTTTGGTGATCAAATCCATTGTAAAAACTTCCCATTTCCACTCAGGAATGGGTAATGGTTGTAGCAAACCAACTCGGTGTCTATGCTCAACCTTAACCTTTTGACACTCCAAACATCTAGTTATAAAATCCGCAACTTCTTTCTTCATTCCTGGCCAATAATATTGGCTCTTAACAACTGCAATAGTTTTTTGATAGCCAGGGTGACCAGCATAAGGTACATTATGCATTTCTCTCAATATTAATTTTTTCAATTCCTGGGAATTTGGTACATAAATTATGCCCCTGTAAATGAGAATTTCAATATTTTCTAACTTATAGTCTTCAATTTTTTGCTGCAAAATACCTTCTTGTAATTTTGTTATTATTTCCATGTATTGAAAATCTAATTTTGCAGCCTTGAAGATTCTATATTTCAAATATGATTGGTACATGCTAATGGTTGTAGCATGCAACTCTTGCACCCTTCTACTAAGTGAAACAATCACCTTGTTCTCTTTCTCTTTGATATTCTTTATATCAAATTCATATTCACTGAGAAATTCTAACCACCTTCTTTGCCTGCCGTATAGAGTTGGTTGTCCAAATAAATATTTCAGACCATGATGGTCTGTCCTCAACTAGAACATTTTTCCCATGAGGTAGTGCCTCAAGATATTCAAGGCATTCACTATGGCTTCCAACTCCAAATCATGAGTAACATAGTGCCTTTCATGCTCCTTCAACTTCCTTGATTCATAGCATACAACATACCCATTTTGACTAAGGACTCCACCAAGCCCTTCTTTACATGCATTACTTCATACAATGAAGTTCTCATTTGGTTCAACAATCCTTAGTATTGGGGCACTTGTTAATAATTTCTTCAAGTGTTGGAAACTCTTTTCACAATCCGATGTCCACTAAAATTTCACTCCCTTCTTTAGCAAGGAAGTGATTGGGTGTGCAATCTTTGAGAATCCTTCAATAAATATCCTATAGTAGCATGCAAGGCCCATGAATGATCTTACCTCTGTCACATTCTTTGGTTTTGAACATCCTCTCATGTCCTCAATATTTTTAGGATCCACTGCTATCCCTTTCTCTGAAATGACATGTCTCAAATAATGAATTTGCTTTTAATAAAATGAGCACTTGCTCAATTTGGCATACAATTGATGCTCCCTTAATACCTATAATACCATCATCAAGTGTTTTTCATTCTCTTACTCCAACTTAGAATATATAATAATGTCATCTAAAAAGACAATGCCAAACTTATCTAAGTATTCTCATAAAATACCATTCCTTAAACACATGAAGACAAGTGGTGCATTTGATAATCCAAATGGCACCACTGTGAACTCATAATTCCCATACCTTGTTCTAAAGGAAATATTGTTGATGTCTTCTTCTTTAATTCTTACCTAATGATAACCTGACCTGAGATCAATCTTGGAGAATATTTTTGCATCTTTCAACTGATCAAAGAGGTCATTGATCCTTGGAAAATGATACTTATTCTTCACAATTACCTTGTTCAACTACTTGAAGTCAATGCAAAGCCTTAATTTTCCATCATTTTTCATCACAAATAATACTGTGGAACCTCAAGGTGACACACTTGGGCATATATACCCCTTCTTCATAATCTCTTCAAGTTGCATTTGCAATTCCTTCAATTTTGGTGTACTCATCCTTTAAGGGGTCTTGGATATTGGGGTTGCTTTAGGCATCAGATTGATGGAGAAATGAATGTCTATTTTATGGGGTAATCCTAGTATTTCTTTAAATACATATTCAAACTCTTTTAGGACTGCATAATCTTGAATATTTGACACCTTATATTTAGGTGTCTCTTTCAGATGTGTTGCAAAGATTTGACACCTTTTTCTGTAACTTGTCTTCAGCTGCATTGTTGAAATTTATCTGACAGTTACTTCCCTACAAATTCCCTGCACTGTCCTTAGCTTCTCTTCCTCATCCAAGAAATTAAATGCCTTATTATAACAATATAGGATAACATGGTGTTGCTCCAACCAATCCATACCAATTAGATAGTCATAGGAACCTAAAGGTATGATGTTCAAATCTACCTTGGTGTTCAGTCCCTTCATGTCCATTGGACATGCCTTAACCATCTCCTTGATTTTTCTTTTAGCTCTCGTACCCAGATGCACCAACCAATATTTTCCAAGCTTTCTTCTTGGAAAATTAAATCTTTCTACCATCTTAGGATCTATATAAGTATGATTAGATCATGAATAAATTAAAATAGCAATGGTTTGGTTGTTGATCCTACCTTCCACTTCAATCATATGTGACTGAAACTCAATTGTATTAGCTTGTTGTATATTGTGAACAATCCTCACTTTTTCACCTCTGTGAGGACAATCTCTATACATATTATATCTCCCACAACCCCAAAATTTAATAGGTGGCTTATGTGGTCTTTGTCCCACTGTCTCTATCATTCTTATTTCTCTAGGAAGCGGTTTTCCTTAAGGATTATTTCTGAATAATGGGGCTTAGTCCCCCTTTTCCTTTGTTCCATCCTGTTTTTCTTCTTGTCATCCCAAGATTTTTGGAAAATTTTCCTTCCTTTATGTTGATCATAAAGGCATTTATCTCGCCTTGTGGTCTCCTCCAAAGTTCTGGGATCATCATATTGTATCTTGTCACTGATAAATGATGGAAAACCACTCAAATACATTTGAATATTAACTGAATCTTCCTTGATGAAAGAAACATACTTTAGCAGTTCTAAAAACCTTCTTTCATATTCTTCTATGCTCATACTCCCAAGCTTCAGCTCAAAGAACTCTTTCATTTTCTTGTCATAGTTTCTCTTAGTCAAGTATTTCTTTTGAAAATACCTCTTGAATTCCCTCCAAGTAACATTTTCTTGTTCAATGTGTTGAACCTGGACAAATTGGTTCCAGCACATGGATGCATCTCCCTTGAGATGATAGATAGAAATTGTTACTTTTGCGTGTGAAGAGAATTATGCAATTGAAAATACTTCCTCATGCCTAGAATCCATGTCTTTACATCTTCATCCTTCTTTTTCTCACCATCAAATGTAGGAGGATTGATTTTTTTCATTTCTCCTTGTAACTCATCAACTCCATACCTCCTCTTATGATTCCTGACAGGGGATGGAATTGAACTACTATGTTCTCTCCTAGTGGAATTTCCTGGAGAGTGATGGTGATATCTTCCAACACTTCTTGGTCTTCTCCTCTCATCCTTAGACCTGTGACTTCGTGATTTGCTTGAGTTGTTCTCCTTATCCATCTTCTTTTCTATTTTTTCCAAGCTCTGCATTAACTTTATGTTGAAGCCCTCCTTCTACTCCTTGGATTTCATAAGCCTCTCATAATCAAATTTATAACTGTGTACATCCTTTTGAAAACTTTTAATGTTCTCTACCAAGTTCATGTTTTCTTCCTTTCCTTCTCCATGTCGAGTTGAGTTTGTACCTTCATTACCTATATTCACATACATCCCTATGATATCATCTTTCTTGCTGTAATCCCCCTATGTATCTTCCATGAGTATGAAATTTTTGTTGATATTGTTCTGATCTAATTGTTGTTAACTCTACAAAATGTGCAGCCAACAAAACTTGTTACCGATTGAGTTTTGTCATAAAGTGACTTTGACCAATGGGTAATGGTTGTAGCAAACCAACTCGGTGTCTATGCTCAAGCTTAACCTTTTGACACTCCAAACATCTGGTGATAAAATCCACAACTTCTTTCTTCATTCCTGGCCAATAATATTGTCTCTTGACAACTGCAATAGTTTTTTAATAGCCAGGGTGACTAGCATAAGGTATATTATACATTTCTCTCAATATCATTTTTTTCAATTCCTGGGAATTTGGTACATAAATTATGCCCCTGTAAATGAGAATTTCAATATTTTCTAACTTATAGTCTTCAATTTCTGCTTCAAAATACCTTGTTGTAATTTTGTTATTATTTCCATGTATTGAAAATCTAATTTTGCAGCCTTGAAGATTCTATATTTCAAATATGATTGGTACATGCTAATGGTTGTAGCATGCAACTCTTGCACCCTTCTACTAAGTGAAACAATCACCTTGTTCTCTTTCTCTTTGATATTCTTTATATCAAATTCATATTCACTGAGAAATTCTAACCACCTACTTTGCCTTCCGTATAGAGTTGGTTGTCCAAATAAATATTTCAAACCATGATGGTCTGTCCTCAACTAGAACCTTTTCCCCATGAGGTAGTGCCTCAATATATTCAAGGCATTCACTATGGCTTCCAACTCCAAATCATGAGTAACATAGTGCCTTTCATGCTCCTTCAACTTCTTTGATTCATAGCATACAACATACCCATTTTGACTGAGGACTCCACCAAGCCCTTCTTTACATGCATTACTTCATACAATGAAGTTCTCATTTGGATCAACAATCCTTAGTATTGGGGCACTTGTTAATAAATTCTTCAAGTGTTGGAAACTCTTTTCACAATTCGATGTCCACTAAAATTCCACTCCCTTGTTTAGCAAGGAAGTGATTGAGTGTGTAATCTTTGAGAATCCTTCAATAAATATCCTATAGTAGCATGCAAGGCCCATGAATGATCTTACCTCTGCCACATTCTTTGGTTTTGAACATCCTCTAATGTCCTCAATATTTTCAGGATCCACTCCTATCCCTTTCTCTGAAATGACATGTCTCAAATAATGAATTTGCTTTTAATAAAATGAGCACTTGCTCAATTTGGCATACAATTGATGCTCCCTTAATACCTATAATACCATCGTCAAGTGTTGTTCATTCTCTTACTCCAACTTAGAATATATAATAATTTCATCTAAAAATACAATGCCAAACTTATCTAAGTATTCTCAGAAAATACCATTCCTTAAACACATGAAGACAAGTGGTGCATTTGATAATCCAAATGGCACCACTGTGAACTCATAATTCCCATACCTTGTTCTAAAGGAAATATTGTTGATGTCTTCTTCTTTAATTCTTACCTAATGATAACTTGACCTGAGATCAATCTTGGAGAATATTTTTGCGTCTTTCAACTGATCAAACAGGTCATCGATCCTTGGAAAATGATACTTATTCTTCACAATTACCTTGTTCAACTACTTGAAGTCAATGCAAAGCCTCAATTTTCCATCATTTTTCATCACAATTAATACTATGGAACCTCAAGGTGACACACTTGGGCATATATACCCCTTCTTCAGAATCTCTACAAGTTGCATTTGCAATTCCTTCAATTCTGGTGTACTCATCCTTTAAGGGGTCTTGGATATTGGGGTTGCTCTAGGCATCAGATTGATGGAGAAATGAATGTCTCTTTTAGGGGGTAATCCTAGTATTTCTTTAAATACATATTCAAACTCTTTTAGGACTGCATAATCTTGAATATTTGACACCTTATATTTAGGTGTCTCTTCCATATGTGTTGCAAAGATTTGACACATTTTTTTGTAACTTGTCTTCAGGTGCATTGTTGAAATTTATCTGACAGTTACTTCCCTACAAATTCCCTGCACTGTCCTTAGCTTCTCTTACTCATCCAAGAAATTAAATGCCTTATTATAACAATATAGGATAACATGGTGTTGCTCCAACCAATCCATACCAATTAGATATTCATAGGAACCTAAAGGTATGATGTTCAAATCTACCATGGTGTTCAGTCCCTTCATGTCCATTGGACATGCCTTAACCATCTCAGTGATTTTTCTTTTAGCTCCCATACCTAGATGCACCAACCAATATTTTCTAAGCTTTCTTCTTGGAAAATTCAATCTTTCTACCATCTTAGGATCTATATAACTATGATTAGATCATGAATAAATTAAAATAGCAATGGTTTGGTTGTTGATCTTACCTTCCACTTCAATCATATGTGACTAAACCTCAACTGTATTAGCTTGTTGTATATTTTGAACAATCCTCACTTTTTCACCTCTGTGAGGACAATCTCTATACATATTATATCTCCCACAATCCCAAAATTTAATAGGTGGGTTATGTGGTCTTTGTCCCACTGTCTCTGTCATTCTTATTTCTCTAGGAAGTGGTTGTCCTTAAGGATTATTTCTAAATAATGGGGCTTAGTCCCCCTTTTCCTTTGTTCCATCTTGTTTTTCTTCTTGTTGTCCCAAGCTTTTGGGAAATTTTTCCTTCCTTTATGTTGATCATAAAGGCATTTATCTCGCCTTGTGGTCTCCTCCAAAGTTTTGGGATCATCATATTGTATCTTGTCACTGATAAATGATGGAAAACCACTAAAATACCTTTGAATATTAACTAAATATTCCTTGATGAAAGAAACATACTTTAGCAGTTCTAAAAACCTTCTTTCATATTCTTCTATGCTCACACTCCCAAGCTTCAGCTCAAAGAACTCTTTCATTTTCTTGTCATAGTTTCTCTTAGTCAAGTATTTCTTTTGGAAATACCTCTTGAATTCCCTCCAAGTAACATTTTCCTGTTCAATGTGTTGAACTTGGACAAATTGGTTCCACCACATGGATGCATATCCCTTGAGATGATAGATATAAATTGTTACTTCTGCGTGTGAAGAGAATTATGCAATTGAAAATACTTCCTCATGCCTAGAATCCATGCCTTTACATCTTCATCCTTCTTTTTCTCACCATCAAATGTAGGAGGATTGATTTTTTTCATTTCTCCTTGTAACTCATCCACTCCATACCTCCTCTTATGATTCCTGACAGGGGATGGACTTGAACTACTATGTTCTCTCCTAGTGGAACTCTCTGGGGAGTGATGGTGATATATTCCAACACTTCTTGTTCTTCTCCTCTCATCCTTAGACCTGTGACTTCGTGATTTGCTTGAGTTGTTCTTCTTATCCATCTTCTTTTCTATTCTGTCCAAGATCTGCATTAACTTTATGTTGAAGCCCTCCTTCTACTCCTTGGATTTCATAAGCCTCTCATAATCAAATTTATAACTTTGTACGTCCTTTTGAAAACTTTTAATGTTCTCTACCAAGTTCATGTTTTCTTCCTTTCCTTCTCCATGTCGAGTTGAGTTTGTACCTTCATTACCTGTATTCACATACATCCCTATGATATCATCTTCCTGGCTATAATCCCCCTGTGTATCTTCCATGATTATGAAATTTTTGTTGATATTGTTATGATTTAATTGTTGTTAACTCTACAAAATGTGCAGCCAACAAAACTTGTTACGCTAATTGATTTAACAAATTTATGAAATTATGTACAATTCTGGTTTAATAATGCATCATAATTCTTTCTTCTAATTTCCTAAAAAAAAAAGGATACCTAGATCAATTTTATAGGTGGATAGTTATATTCTACTATCCAATACCTTTCCAACACCTACTTCCATGCTCAATTTTGAATCTTGGGCATAAAGTTATGGTTATTTGAAAATTGTCCATTAATTCTTCTCATGCCTTCTACTTTTATAACCTCTTGGATGTTGTGCATGGTCTTCACGTTGTCCTTTCTTTGAAGGAAATTCTTGTACAAGTGATCTTCTTCTAGAGCCTAATTATCTCTTGGACCCGTGTTGGATCCTCTCATAATGTACATAGGTGATCTTTATTTATTTATTTCTTTACTCTAAGCCCCTTTCACCTAGATTCAAAATCATAGGAACTGGCCCCTTTTCTTTGGTGGAAATCTTACATGACCGAAGGCTATAACTAAGTGCTCAACTAAAAGGTGTTATTCAGAGTTCTGAGACTTCGACACTCTATGGACATTCACCTTTTCAACACTCCAATGTCCAGGAGTGGCTACCGACCGAATTTGGTCATAAAGTGACTTTGACCAGTGGGTGTAGGTCTTATCCCTAGCTCCAAAACTTCAGTGCTTTATGAATATTCACCTTTTCAACACTCCAATCTACCAGAGTGGTTACTAGTCAAATTTGGTCAAAATTTACTTTGACCAATGGGTGTAGGTATTCTCCTTAGCTCTGGAACTTTGGAACTGCGGGCTTCAAGAGTTTCCACGACTCCAACCAAAAAATCACCTAGATTGCCGAACTGGCGAACTCCTGAAGAGTATAGGGATCAATGGTCAACACTTTCCTCCTTGATATATGGCTGACATAAAATATGGGAGTCTTAGACTTTGGGCTTTGAGAGTTTCTATGAATCAAAATCGCAGTTCTCCCAGACTATTGAACGATGAAATGAAATCCACGGCTCACACTCCTCCTATAGATAACAACTGTGATTAACTTCAGGATTCAGGCTTTAGGCTTGGGGGATTCTCGTTCAAGATGACCACCACACTCTCGAACTGTTGAACACCAAACTGAGATCGATGGCTCACACTCATCCCACAACCAACGAATGTTATTAACTCCGGGCTTTGGGCTTCAGGGATTCTCGCTCCAGACGACCACCACACTCCTGAACTATCGAATGTCGAACTAAGATGGACGACTCACACTCATCCCACAACCAATGACTGTGATTAACTCCAGGATTCAAGATTTGGGGCTTCTCACTCCAGACGACCACAACAGTCCCAAACTATCGAACGCCAAATTGGCGAAGGGAGGAGATATATGGATGAGACTCTCCTTTTATCAATGGCTAAGATTAATAAGAATTTGATATTTTGTGGAATTCTCCACTCTCTGCAACCACAACCAAATTCTCTCAGAGTGTCGAATCATCGAACCACTTGGGAATCCACGGTTTGCACTCTGTCAGTGATCTATGGTGTATATTCACTACGAGACTTCGTAGCTTCAGAGATTTTTCCTCCTTTCAACACAAGGGCCAATTTTTCCTGAAGTGTCAAATCTCTAAAATGTGAGATCTATGGATCATGTTCAATGATCATATCTATAGCTAAGATTCACTCTGATTTGGCCAAGAATTATGAGTCGAGAACTATGATCGACAGTTGTCGTTCTCTTGCTCTGAGATCCAACGGTTGGGATTGTAACAACCCCTCCATTACAACTAGGAAAACAAAGCATAAAAGATAAATTTTTTTATTTTTATTTTTAGCATAGAGAAATTAACGTAAAAAATATAAATCATAGCAATGAAAAATCAACGACATCATAAGTAAAGGCATTACCATCTACTCATCATTGAAATCAATAACTATGAATTCACCGCATCAACAAAAAGGATAGTGACACATAAACATAAATAACATCACCACTTATCACATCACAATCATCTTGAAACAATTTATAAACAATGATCAACCGGATAATGAATATTAAAATGACTACCCACCCAATCCTACCCTACAAGGTTAGGATCTCTAGGACACATAAGAAACACTCAAGCCCATGATCCAATTGATTTTGACCATTTAAGGTCTCAAGGCTAGTGAATATTATGAGGAACAAGGAGGTGTCTACATCCCACTAACAATCAAGTCCAACATCAACTAGATTAATCAATCAATCCTAATCATCAATTAACCATGGCACAAGGGTAATCATCATATTTATCAATCATACATCAGCATTTAATTCATGGTGCGTAAATATTATAACTAATCACATAACCCATCATTCACCACATTAAATCTAAGGTGCAAGAGCAATTATCAGTTGTATTCAATGCGCAAGATTACAATAACATAAATGCAATCATCTGTCACATTAAATTTCATTCGCATAAGAAGTCTAATATCTAAACAATCATTCATTACATCATATTTTCACTGCACGCAAGCAGTCCATTCACAACATTCCTAAATCTCAAACTTCCGAAGACATTCATGAAACAACCCTAAAGGGTAAAATCCTTAAAGGCCCTTGGGAGACACCATATTTATCGTTGACCCATGGCCACTTGTATTAATATCGTATTTTAATACAAAAAAAAATGTTACTAAATTTAACTTTGAAGGGATCTAAGTTACAAAGTTTCAATCATGACATAGTAATTTGGAAAGATGAAACCCTAAATTTAAATAAAATAGAACAATATAAAGGCAAGGCCAAGTGACAAAACATTTTATAGAAATTGAATCATTGTATACAAGTACACCTATCTTGATAAAAATGATGACCAATTCACATAAAGATGAGAGAGTACAATGATTCCCTAAGTAATATAATACACTATATATATATATATATATATAAACTTCTTTTTCAACACATACAGTTAAACATAACCCTAGAATCTTGTATAACATCAATATTAAGAACTATCATTCCTGTATACAATGAATTACAAACTATTTTGGTACAACTCATCTTCAAAGATATTTCAATACATTAAGACATTAAATACATTGAGATATTAAATAGTACACACATTATTATATATCACCCATAACTTCAACATTGATAAATCATTTAACATGCCTAAGATGTTTTAAAATGCATATCTAACGTGAACTTCATGGAGATAGCGTGGAAATCACAGAGAAAGGAAGACATGGCTGAGTAAGATCGAAACAAGTCATTGTGCAAATTAAAGGAAAATAGAGAGAATAGCGGGTGATCGCTGAGTAATAAGGCTTAATACGCTCGTTCTTCACTCTCCCACCATATACATAGACAGTAAGGAGGAAATTCATTGGGGAAGGAATCGAAACTCAGAGTGGTTCAATTCCCCATCAAACACAGAGAAAAAGGGGGAAATTTTGGGCAAAACAAAATTGAGAAAAACCGTAGAGGTAAGTGGAGAACATTGATGGCATAATCATTCCAAAAATTGAAGAGGTAGTGGATGGAAGGGCTAAGCAAATTGTCAAGAGAAAAAATGCAAGTTTCCAAGCAATTCACCTGGATAAATATGCAGAGGATAATGCATAAAAATTGTTGAGCATGGAGGTATAAATTAATGGAGCATTGATTTAAAAATTTGTTGAGTGAAATTGTTAAATCATTGGGGATTATCCCAATTGATGGAATGCAAGAGAGTGAAGGGTTTCTAGGAAAAATCATGAGCAAATTTGCAAAGTAAGAAGGAGAATCATAGAGCCAAGGAGGTAATATCGCATGGACAATTCACTACATGATTGGGAAGCAAAACAAAGATAACAAAATGATAAATTTGCTGAGTAATATAAGGTAAGAGTGTTGGTAAAAAGAAAAAACTCTTAGTGATGAGTGGTAAAATAACTGAGTAATTGATGGTAAATTGTTGAGTATAAAGTACCCATAAAACCTCGCAGCAAGAGCATGACATCGCAGAGAACAAAAGGAAGGAGCAAGGGTTATTACTAAAAAAAAATGCAGAAAAGGTATGCCATCGCAGAGACTTAAAAACACTGGGATATTTTGTTAAGAGCTGGACGAGAAGTGCAGAGACCAATAGGGGAGGAAAATGCAGAGCTAAATCAAGAGAAAATCGTTGGGGAGGAAAAATGAAATTGCAGAGGTGAAAGGAAATCTGCATGGAGCTTCCCAAGTTGGGAGAATGCCTTAAACACATAGAGGTTAAAATAAATAGTTTGCAAGGTAAACAAGGAGAGGTTTTCCCTATCACAAAGTTTGCTTTTAAATGCAAAAATCGTAGAGACAATAGAGGGGAAATAAACGTCAGGGGACTCGTATTGCTGGGAAAATGAGCATGAAAACGTTGGGCGAATTCCTCAAGAATCAATATATTAAGCATTGTATATTATCGCTCGAGTTAATTATGAACACCGAAAAAGGATTAAGGATCCATACATAATTTAAAAGATTACATTACACATTAAAATATTAACAAAATTTTACAATCACAACATAAATACCGTAACCGAAGATTATCTCCCGCGCTTGTGATCCATCTAAATCCTCGCCTGCTAACCATTGATACTTCACCGATACCTCCCAACCAATGCTAAGGGTACTCTTCTTCCCCTTTATCCCCCCAAGCCACACACAACCCCAACAAAAATACTCTAGCACCCAGCTCGCCTTGCAAGGTAGATCTACCACTCTTTCTCTCTCGAGATGGGTATCCCAACTCTCACAAATAAAATGAGTCATAATTGTTTCAGCATAACCTTACTCATACCAATTTTTTCTTAGTGACAACATGCCATTGCACATTTAATTCATTTTTTTATAATTTAATTAGGAATTATTCCCCCCATATACTTGTCACTTGTTCCCTTACTTGCACTAATAAATACACCATTTAATTTAATTAAATGTAAATTTCCCTCACTTATCCTAAAAGTGCTCATAAAATTACTCCTAGTTCTTTCTTTATTCCCTCTATTTACCTTTTAATGACTGACGCCTTTCTAAAACTTAGTTCTTTTTAATTTATGAAGGTTCTTTAGTTAGACTAGGCTAGATACCTTTGTATGATTACACATTTATGCTTTATTCCTTTCTAAACTAAAATTCTAATTTAATATTTACTTGCATAGGTGTAATAATCATTCATTGGGATTTTTTTTTATTTTCCTTTATTCTTAATTTGATTTATTTCATCCCCTCATCATTTAATTCAAAATTTTTAGTTTTTAGTCTTGTCACTCACTTATATTAGACTTAATTATTTTCAAACACCTAGACCCTTAGGGATTATGATTAATAAATTTATTCTTTAGTTAATTAATTAATCAATTAATTAATTCGGCAGGTGCTCAAGGTTTTAAGGTTTAACATTTTCTCAAGTTTTCTATGCCACCTAGATTCATTGACTCATATTTTTTATACCACAATGTTCCCTTCAAGACACACTCCATTCTCCAAGGGTGCCACTCGCCTTTGATTCAAATTTTAATTTACATGATGTGCCCTTCAAGACGCACACGTGATCCAAGGGTGTCACTCACCTTTGACTGGTTTTGGTAGTTGTCCAACCCTTGGATTCAATACTCCATTCAGACAAACTTGTGAGAGACTAAGGGACTCTAAGGAATAAGGACCATGCCTTATTGCGTGCCCCTTAGAATTTTCGTGAGAGACTGTCTCAGAGTGTTGTCACTGCATTGTGGATCTATCGAATTAGGTAATCGTTAACCTAAAATTCAAGCCACAGAAGGAGTGCTAGTAGAATTTGATAGGGCTACTGCCACACCTCCACCTCAATATCTAGTTGTTGTGCATGGCCCCTTTACTCCTTATGTGAGTCTAATTAGAAAACAATTGTCAACCTGCATCCATCAATGAAAAACTATCAATGATCCATAACAACATCATAATATATGTGATCATATGTCACATATGCATGAATAAAAATAACCAAACCAATACAATCCATTGCCTGACTTGTTCCGAAGTCCAAGGAGGTCAATTGATGTCATCGACATCCTAAACCTATCAAGTGTCTTTCACACTCAGGGGAAACTTGTCAATAGAATATGTCAATACATAGATATCAAATAGCATAACTTCATAATCATCAACATGATCATAAGAATCCATAAACGAATAGACAACCATATACTAAAACGGGATCACTTGCATGCAAGTGTCCTCAAAGAATAAGTTAAATCATGTGTACGCAAGAGTGGGATGTTACATACAGCCTGTTTTTTTTTAAACTTCATCCCAAAGTTTCACAGTATATATATGCCTTAAATAAAGCATATGACGAGATCTAAATGTCTAACTATAAAAAAAAAATGAAATTGTTGGCGCATATCATATGTGTCCTCCCAAGTAGCCGAGTGTGGACTTTAATTGTCCCACTAGACCTTGACATGATCGACTGTTCAACTCCATAGCTGTCGAATGCGATGGTCCATAATGCATATTGGCTTCGCCATGAGTGCATCCTTGTCTGACACCTGTGAGGAACTCATGTCAACCACATGTGTAGGATCAATGACATAATGTCTAAAAAAAATACATGAAAAACATCGTGCATACACCTCAAATAATTAGGCAAGGCTATTCGATAGGCCACAAGCCCTTTCTTTTCCACCACTTTGAAAGGTCCCACAAACCTAGGAGAGAGTTTATCACCCCTTCCAAACTTGATCGAACTCTTGTGCGGTTTCACCCGCAGGAAGACTCGATTACCAACTTCATAACTACGGTCAATGCAATGTGCATAAGCATAACTCTTTTGTCGATATTGTGATTCTTTAATCCTTTTTCTTATCGTTTTCATTTGTTCTTCCATTTCTTGGATCGATTATGGTCCTACCAGGACACTATCCTCAATTCGATCCCAGCTCAAAGGCATTTGACACGGTCACCCGTAAAGAAACTCGAATGGCGCCATCTTAATGGTGCTTTGATAGCTATTGTTGTACGCAAACTCCACCAGTGGCAAGAACTCTTCCCAACTCTTTTATTGGTCCATCACATACATACGCAACCCATCTTCCAATATTTGGTTCATTCTTTTTGTCTTCTCATCTATCTTCAGATGATATGTTGTACTAAAGTTATGTTGGGTTCCCGAGGCCTCTTGGAAACTAATCCAAAATCGTTCTGTAAACATTGATTCTTTTAGGCATGCCATGAAATCTCACAATCTTGCTAATAGAAACTCTAGCTATGTCTGGCGCCTGATACGTCGTACGCACAAGAATAGAATGTGCACTCTTCATCAGAGTGTCAACTACCACGAAAATTGAGTCGTGCCTCCTTGTCGTTAGCAGAAATCTCGGAATTAAGTCAATTGAAATGACCTCCCATTTCGATTTTGGAATAGCATGTGGTTGTAGTAATCCTACCAAACATTTATGTTTAGCCTTTACTTGATGCAATTCTATACATATCGCCATGTAGTTGACTATGTTCACCTTCATTCCTTTCCAGAAGAATAAGGGTTTAAGGTCTGCCCTCATTTCCATGACTCCTAGATGAGAATTGTACACTGCTTTATGAGATTTGTTTAATATCAAACTTCTCAAGTCATCGTTAGTCAATATGTAAATCCATTTATTATACCTCATTAATCCATCGTTGTACACAATAAATCCCTCAAATTTTGGTACCAACATGGTGTCTTGTCCGATATTTTCCTTAACCTCTTTATACAAGTCATCGTCGCATTGTGTAGTTATAATATTTTCATGAAGATTTGTCTAAAGAGGTATCACAAAAAATATGTGTGGTGTCCGCCACTCTGTTCACTATTTCTTTTATGTAGGTAATCAAAAAATCGTACTCGCTAAGCAGTTCTAACCAACGCCTTTGTTGTGCATTCAAGTCACTTTGCGTAAAAATGTGTTACAGACCACAGTGGTCTGTTTTTAGTTCAAATTTATGTCCAATCACATAGTGTATCCACACTCTCAGGGCATACACAATGGCCAATAACTCAAAATTGTGGTTCATGTAGTTCTTCTCATACCTTCTTAGTTTTCTAGATATGTAAGCGATCACTCGACCATCTTGCATTAAGACTCTGCCTAAGCCTTCCTTGGGTGTGTTTATGCATAATAAGAAGTACTCATCCATTTCAATGAATTTTAGTATCGACGTTGTCGTCAACAACTCCTTGAGCCTTCAAAATGATTCGGTGCATTTCGCAATCCATAAAAACTTCTTGTTTTCCTTCTACAATTCTGTCATCGGATTTTCTTTCTTCGAAAAACCTTTGATGAATCGTAGATAATATCCAGCTAAACCCATGAAGCTACATACTTCTGGTACATTTGTCACCATAGAACATTCCATAATAGCTTCTAGCTTCGCTAGACCATATATATTCCTTCGTTAGAGATAAAATTCCCCAATTAATGAATCCTCGATTGATAAAAAGAGCATTTTGACAGTTTCTAGTATAATTTATTCTCTCGTAAACATTATAGTACCAAGTGCAAATGTTTGTCATGTTCTTCCTTCATCCAAGAATATACCAATATGTCGTCAATGAATACTTGAAGAAACTTGTCCAAGTATTCGCGAAACACCCCGTTCGTCAAGCTCATGAATACCCCTGGGACGTTTGTTAGTCCAAACGGTAAAACGATAAACTCGCAATGCCCAAACTTTGTATTGAATGCGGTCTTAGGAATGTCTTCCTCCTTGATCTATAACTAGTGATATCTTGATCTCAAGTCAATCTTCCAAAACACCATCGCGCCTTTCATTTGGTCAAACAAATCTTCTATTCTTGGCAATGTATATTTTTTCTTAATCATTTCCTTGTTCAATTGACATTAGTCAATGCAGAGTCTCCAAAACCCATCCTTATTTCGTATGAAAATAACAGGTGCACCCTAAGGTCACACACTTGGATGTATAAGTCTTAGGTCCAACAACTCCTTCTGTTTCATTTTCAACTCCTGCAGCTCAGGGGTCAACTTTCGATAAGTCGTTCTTGCTATCAGTTCAGTTTCAAGTTTTAATTAGATGGTAAATTGCAATTCCCTTTTGGGCAGAAACCCTAGTAACTCTTCTTGGAATACGTTAGCAAACTCTCGTACTACCGAAAGGTTTTCTAGTCATTCCACCATGCCCTTGTCATTAATTGCTAAGATTGCATATATCTTTCATCCCTTGCACATACTCAGCCCTAGATTTAGGGAAGAGATGAACCTTAGGGAAACTCCCTAGTTTCTTCCTATAATCAGTCATCTTTGTCCCTAATCATTGGTCAAACTCAATTGTTTTGTCTTACAATTGAGTATGGCATCATGCGATTCCAACCAATCCATATTGATCACGATTTCATAAGATCCTAAGATGGTGGTGTACATGTTGGCCTTCATTACAAAATATCCCAGGTTGAGGCTACATTCTGTAACCTTTCCTCCAACCTTCTGCTTGGCTCCTAAAGCCATTTCCACGTAGCTAAAATCATCTTGTTCGACTGTGTTTACTTTAATTATTTTTAGCACTGCACCAGAAATAAATCTTTTTGTAGCACTATGATTTATCAAAATACTAAAGGTCTGGTCAACGATAGTACTTGACGTCTCGAATACAGTATATCGGTGCTCATCATGGTGGTTATTCACCGCTGCATGAATCTGGTGGTCGTTGCCCAAATCTCCTACTATAGTGTATCTAGATGACCCGAATACTCTGGCCCTCTCAACTGGACAGTCACGTAGGTAAAGTGGATCTCCACATTTCCATCATCTAGTTTTCAGTCCTGTACTCCTCATCCTTGAAGTATAATTTTTTGTCCCACGAGACTAAAACCCTGGTTTGTTTTGCTGAATAGGCCTATACTGTTGTTGCTGTAAACAATGTTGTTTCTACTTCTGTGGTCCTCTATAGGGAGTCCACTACTGAGGCATCTTTCTTCATGGTGTCATGAACATGGATCCTCTCAGAGAACCTTGACACCTCAATGAATGTCTATATAGTGTTTGATGCTTCTACGCACCAGATGTCGCCTGTACCATTGGTCTCTCAAGAATCTTGTTCTAACCCGCACTGATCAACTCCTCCTTAGCTATCAGGGCCTTTTGGACTGCATTTTTCAGTGTATGAGGCATTAGGATCATCACCTTCACATGAATGTTGATGTTAAGGCTGAACAAAAACTTGTTTACTTTGAGCTTCTTGGTGTTAATATGTGGAGCATACGTGAGAATCTCCATGAATCGAGCCTCATACTCGGGCATCATATGACCGCCATGTCACAATATATTGAACTCATTGAGTTGGTGCTCAATGAATTCCTCTGAAAAAAACCTCTCCCAGAACCGCTCCTCAAATAGTTCCCATGACACGTATTTGATGACCATGTTTAGTTGACATGGCAGGAGTGTCTACCACCATAGAATAGTGCTCCCCTTCAGCTAAAATACCATCATGCAGACCTTCATGTTAGAGGTGTAGGCGCAAAGTGAAGAGCACATCACCATGTTCTCCAACCATGCCTCGATGGCTACAATGTCTGTGGCACCTAGGAACTCAAGAAACTTGACCTTCTCAAGTTCTCTGTGAATGCTATCGGTACCGGCTCGGGTGCGTTGTGGGCCCTTAGAGGGTATAGGTGTTGGATTACCGAGAGGGGGGGTGAATCAGTAATAACGTAATTATAATCCTTTTTCTTCAATTGTTATATCAATGTCGAATTATTATCGAATAATGAGGAGTAAGAAATAAAAAATCACATACATACACAGTACACTAGTGTTTTACGTGGAAACCCAAATCGGGAGAAAACGAAAAAATGATTTTTCTTATATGTCTTGAAGAATTACATTCATTGGAAGCACCAAATTCCTTTGTTTTCCAGCTGCAACTGGAAGGAGGCTCCAACCCCCTAGTTTCTCAAAATACAACCTGAGGGAAGCTCCAACTCCCCAATTCTCTGTCTACAACTAGAAGGAGGCTACAACCCCCTATCTTCTCTGGCTACAACCGGAAGGTGGATACAACCACTTGTCCTTGCCTCGTCGTGCCACCCTGAAGTAGAAGTAGAATGATGGAACCACTGTCACACTATCACTGTGAGATATAATGTTGTAAATCTATACCAATAAATCTGAACCATGCATCAACCTGTACCTCAACCTGTAATCAACCTATACCATAAATAAGTGCATCAACCATGCATCAACCTGTACCAAACAACCTGTAATCAACCTGTACCATAAACAAGTGCATCCAACCATGTACCAAGTATGTACCAATCATGTTTCAACTACTCATTAACCAACATCATCAACTATACACCTCATGTATGTGCCAACTCATCAACTACTTGTCTCAACCATGTACTCAACATGTAGCTCAACCAAAATCCCTCATCAATTTCATCATCCAAATATGATTTGTAGCTCTGTAATAGACCTAGTGTATATGATTACATTCCTGCAAACCTTCCTTAACTTTAACAACAAGAGACTAGCATTTTCATCAAACTTTTCTTTAGTTACACATGCCTAGTTTTGGATTAGTCAACAACCCTAACTTGAAGTAATCATAACTTTGTACCTGTAATGTATAAAGATATGAAACTGATACACAATTTTCTTCAATGTTTTTTATGCAATTCCTCCTAGTGTCACTACTTGGAACCTCTCAGAAAGGGAGTTATAGAAAAAATGACATACCTTGTCGAATCCTGGCTTATTCTAGAGAGCTACCTTTTAGAGCATGCCCTGTATGAAATATTTTCTGAATTGATCTGAAACTATTACACAACATAATATAGAATGTACCCTCACCAACACATTTGGTCTCACTGAATTTGGATCTGTTATGAAGAAGTTACGACTTTTTTACCCAAAACACCTTAGAAAGCGTCATCAAAAGAATTTATCCTTCCTTGCATTTCAACCTTCTTTTCTTCACCTTCACTCATAATTCTGGTTTAGATATCCTTGGTTGCCTCAGAAACCTATAGATATTCAATATTCTCAAGTGTATGTTAAATGAGAGAGCCTTGCCTCTTATTCATACTCTCCAAGTAGCTTCCTTAAAAATATCTTCTAGGTCACTTGGCCGACTTTCCTTATTTTAGGGTTAACCCACTTCTAATTTCTCCATTAAAATTATTATGGAAATAATTTATTTTGTATTCAATTTTAATTATAATGCACGCATTACTTCATTTTATTATTTATCCTTTAAAAATCTCTTAAACCACTTTGACCACTTTGACCTTTTGGGGCTTCTAGATGACATATGAGGGTCCTCCAACTTTGTAAGGCCATAACTATTAAACCGTGAGGAGTTATGTGATGTTCCACATACCAAAAGAAATGGAATGACATGTACTATCCATATAGAATATTATTATCTAAAAATATNACCCAAACCTGGGTTCTCCAACTTCTCATGGCCATAACTCTCTAACCGTGAGGAGTTATGTTATGCTCCACATTCTATCGGAAATGGCATGAAAAGAACTATCCATCTAGGATAGTTTCCCTAACAAATTCACTGTCCTTCATCTTATTATTTCACAATTAAGAATGGGTTCTCTTACTCCACAAAGCGTCTTCCCGTGAGGGCTTTCACCATAAAGGGACCACTTTGGAGTTCATCCATATTTACTTCTTACTAACCATGACAAAAATAATGAGTCATATTTACATCAAACAATATTGGGTCCATTATCAAAATCTTTGTTCTACGGGACTTTCTTCAAGGGTTGACATCAATGACAACCAACCTTAATCAACAATCTCTCCCTTTGGCATTGATGGAAACACTCTGATGCAATAATGAAATCATATCACTCATGCTTCCCCCGGAACCATGCCTCTGTCCTTTGCATCTGATAAATCTGCTCCCCCTGGAACCATGCCTTTGTCCTCTTCATCTGGTAAATCTCTCCCCCTTTGTCATCAATGACAAAGGTATCTTTCCATCTGGGGCTGCTCCCCCTAACTGAACTATCCTCTTATGGTAATTCCTCATGTACATCTAAGACATATAAGATAC
>JASDQU010435859.1:21673-57692 GCA_032191745.1 Picea mariana
CACCATCATCACTATCAGTGTCATCAGCTGCATCATCTCTCAGAACCATACTCCATCTGAGTAAACGTACATGATGTTGGATAAGTCACTCACTCCATAGAGTGACACAAGAGCCATTCTTCTAATTCGAACATATGTCCTAGAAGAATAAATGTTCTGAACCATTTTTTGTCTGGGAAATCTTTGTCCATTGATCATCCATCTAGCTGATAATCATTTCCAACACTATTGATAGTATTCAAGGTGATAGAAACAATGTCATTCAAGAGAACACAACTGTGTCTATTCATAGTAGTACACAACTACAATCCAGTGGTACACTGCCACACCAAGTAGCACACAGATACTTGATCAGTGACATGTAGTCACAACCAGTGGAACACATCCACTACAATAGTATACATCTACTGTCCGGAGACATATAGTCTCCATAACAATCATATCATCAACCTGCACAAAAAAAACATTGTTATGGTATATAAACTGAATCATCTAGGCCATTCTTCCACTCACATCTATGAGATCTAGAAGAACATCTTCCCTAAGAAAGTAAAACATCAACGATGAGCTATCTGGACTATTCTTCTCAAGCAAGGAAGAATAACTATCCCGATTTCTGAGCTGGGACCATTCACCTATCTGAGCCATTCCTCTGACACTAAACAAAGTGCAACCAGGAGAGAATGAGTCTTCCCTAGGGAATGACTGTCCCTAATTGTTGAACCTGTACCATTCGCCTATCTGGGCCATTCCTTCGGCACTAAACAAATTGAAACCTGGAGAGAATGAATCTACCCTAGGGAATGACTATCCGGACCATTTCCTAAGGAAATGAATGTCCTGAACCAACCTCCAAAATAGACCATTCTTCGAAACTTCTCACAACTGTGAGCTTCAAAAGAATGATTGTCCAGTGAGGTGGACCAATCTTCTTGACCACTACTAAGAGTGACCATCAAGAAGATAGACTATCCTATACCATTCCCTATGTTAACCACAATGGGAATCATTGTCTATGGTACATCATCAATCCATCGAACTATTTTCATTACGAAAATGGCTGTTTGATCTGGACCATATTCTGAGCTGGAAAATGTCTGTCCGTCAGAAATCTCAAATCATTTTCCGAACTGGAAAGGAACTGCTCATCCTGGACCATTTTTCGAACTTGAAAAATGACTTTCCATAAATCAATAACACATCACTTCTCCTTCCCAACTTGGGATTCATCTCTTCCTTTTTTAATATGGAAGTCATCTCCATGCGCTCCAACTTGAGTACACAAACTCTTTCATCTTGGACAGAGGTTTTACAAAAAGTGTATGCTTATTTGCTCAGCTATGGAGATATATATTGGAGAATCTCTTTCTCTTTTCTAGACTTCATCACGGAGAGTATAATGCTTGATCTCAATGTACTTCAGTCTTTCTGGAACATTGGTTTTCTCTGAAGGCTTCATATAGCTCTGATCAATATAGAATATCATTGTTGGATTCATTTTTTGTTTCCTGCTAGCTCATAACATCGTGGCAGGGCTCAAACTGGAACATATATATGTGGCACTTCTTCTATCATCATGAGAGTTTGTCATGGATTAGCAATCCATCATCCTGGATTTCTGAGTAACCATTCTGATACAATATCTTTGTTATAGAAATATTTTCACCACGATTTTGTTGTGTATTGAAGGCTCTGCACCAAGTTGTTTGAATCCATACAAGATCTTCTTCCATCTGCATACAAGGGTCTCTTTCTGGTATACCTCAAATCCTTTGAGGCTTCTCTACATGTCAACTCCAACCCATGGATATTGTGGATGATATATTGGCTCATGTAGAGGTATGTATGGTTTACAAACAATCATCATAGTATTCTCCCTCCATCTGGGAGAACCTCTAGTTATGGATCTCGCAATGCTTTCATTCATAAGTATTCCATACACTGTTCTTCATCACAAATTTCAGTTCCTCTTCTTGATTTCTTTTAGTGATTTCATAACATGCTAGTAATCTTGTGATCCTCGATACAATGACTGGTTGATCTGGATTTTCTTTCTTTCTTGGAATCTTCATGTTCTTCCTCATGTTTCTCTTTAGCTCTTGGGTCCATGGAGTTTTCTATAGATTCCATGCTCTAAAGATTCCAAATTATTCCTTTCATCATAGGATCATGGATGTGGATGGACAACCAGGGATACTTTAAGGCTTATTTTCGAAGAAGGCTTCTTCTAAAGTCAAACTGAACACGTATTGCTTTTCATGGTTGCTACCATGGATATATACTTCATCATCTTCAATGGATCATAGGATTATCTCCCTCCTAATCCTTGATTCATGTATGAATGCATGATCTTCTTTTGGAATATATAATCAAATCCTTCCATCTAACAGAGTCCACGCTTCCGCTTGCATCCTTATTGCCTTCTGCAAAGTGTCACAAACCTTTTTCCAATTTCCTCTTGATTCCTGACTTCTTTTTGTCTTTACTTCTTATAGGTTTCTTCAAGATTTATTTTGATTTTGGCTTATCTTGCAGTTGTTACTTATGTAATAGCTTCCACATGAATTGTTACCAGGGGTTTTCGATGTACTTCATACTTTCATGTGGATTGCCTGACTTGTAGTCATTGTGATAGAAATCCTTATCTTGTTGTTCTTCCATAGGTATAGTTTCTCTTTGAACATGTTATCTTCTAAGAAAGGGATATGCAAGATATGTACATAAGATATGGTATATACAAGAACTATGAAGAGTATTGTTACCTTGTCTTAGAAGACGAAGTTTGTTTTGTCCTGTTTGGATTTCTTTGAGGGTTCCCTTTCTTCGTAAATTGATGCTTCATGTGTTTCCTTCCTTTTCTTTAACTCAGGACAATGATTCTTGTAGTGACCATACTTTTGACAATTGAAGCATTGTATTCTTGACATATCTTCTCTTGATTTGGTTTCTTCCTGGAGCCAAACTTCTTTTTGTTCCTGAAATCCTTGAACCTTGTTGTGAAGGCTTGATCATTGTACTTCTTTTGGGGTTTCTATTTTGCACTGATCCTTGATTCTTCTTGTGCACAACAAGTCCAAATTTCTTCAAATGTAGGATACTCCTTCCTTGTGTTCATACTTGCGGAAAATGCATCCCATGTCTTGGGAAGACCATTGAGTACTATATTTACCAATTCCTTTTCTGAAATGATCTCTTCAATAGCTTATAGTTGATCTCTTAACTGAGATATTTTCACAAAGTATGATGTTATGTTGTCATCATCATTCATCTTCATGTCACAGAGCTCATTCTTCAGACTCATTACTTGTCCAATGTTTCTGACTGAGAAAAGGTTTGTCAGGGAATCATACATATTCTTAGATGAGTCAAGATGGGAGATGTAGGGTATAAAGTGGTATTTTATAGAGTCCACTATGATACTCATGGAATTTATGTCACTGTCTTTGAACTTCTCCATAACTTCAATGTTCTGTGGTTCCTTCTCTTTTCCTTCTTCAAACTCTGGTTCCACGATCTTTCTTTTCACGATATCCAACACTTTATTCTTGGCAAGGATGAGGTCAATCCTTGTTTTCCACACTCTGAAGTTAGAAGCCCCATCTAACTTGTTTTCTGACTTCATAGAATAATTCATGGTTGCTTTGACTTGGTCAAACCTAGATTTGACCAAAAACTCAAACTTGACGTCTTGGATTGCTAAGAGTACCAAGAGATGTGCTAGGCTAGGGTGCACTAGTCTATCCAGAAATTAGGTCAATCCCTTCACTTAAGGTGCCTCAACGAGAGGATTAGGGTTTCTGCAACTCCACCTGCTAGTAACCCTAGTGGAAATGCTTTATTAACTGCTCCTACTAGAAACCCTAGAGACAGTTCTTCAACGAGCTTAGTATCCTTATGTCTATGCTCCCTTCCAGTGGTTAGACTGAATGAAGGAGGTGTGGGTCCATAACCTGTTAGAATATAATGGATGTTCTTGTTTAACCATAGACAATATCACTATTTTCACCCAACCATAGGTCGAAGCCACCCCTGAGCACCTTAAACTTGACAAAGAATCATTCCGGAAGAAAACCCTAGGCTAGATAGCCAAACAAAGGGTGGCGCATCTTTCTCCAAGAATAGCACACCAAGAAAGAGTAACAAGATCTGAAAAGATTCCAAACCATAACCAAGGGATAGTCCAAGCCAAAACCAAAATCTGCTAGCTGCAGCAGCTACAACGACAACTCTCCTCCAGACTTGCGCACAAACTGGACAACTATAGTGCTCACAAGTGTTGCTTCTGCAGTTCTGAGAATGCCTGCCAGAATGAAGATTGGCCTTCTGTATTTATACTAAAACTGGAAAACTACTTGGGCCGACTTCTCATTCTGGGTGCCTATTTACTTAGTATATTATATTTCTTTTAGTCGACTTCTTCTCTTGGAGGTTAATAACCTAATACAAATTATCCTCTTGAGTCGAATTGTCTTCTAGGGTTATTAGCCAACTAATTAGGGTTTCTTATTGCTTCCTAGAATATTCTATTCTCATCAGGTTTAAACGTGGAGGTAAATACCTCCCGCAACTACCATAATATCAACAGAGAGTTGACCATCTTGTTTTATAAAAGAGAGCTCGTTGAATGTAAAATGGAATTTTTTCCCTTTGTGAATGATACACAATATTCTTACTTATGAATGAATAAAGAGAAAGAGGCATCTTGCAAATCTGTGATTTTGATGAATGTATATGAGACTATTCTTTATGCATTTGTCATCTACTTGAGTAGCATAGAATTATGTTGTATGACCTATTTCTTCGCTCGGTTCTATATGCTCATGTTGTCACATGTTTACTTATGAGTACATAAATAATGTTATGAATGCATTGTATAGCGAATTGTACATGTATCTGTAACATTATTGTTATCACTTGTCATTAGCATACATGAATTATTTCTGGTTCTGATGATATTATCTCTCACTGTACTCATTCTTTTAGCTTTTCTCCTAGGATAGGTTAGAATCAGTTAGGATTATATTAGTTTGATTTCAATTAGATTATACTTAGGATTAATTAGAACTCTTTGGGGGACAATCTGTTGTCTTACCCATTTTCTTCTTTTAATTTTGAATGACAACGAGGCCCACATACTCGTCGGAAATGATACACCAAATGAGAGTAGGTCTAATTGGGACTTTCCATCTAGAGTTCTCCCTTACCTACTTGACAGGCCATTTGGACCCGTTGACAGAAATGGTGCTATAAGGAGGGCCAAATGACAAGCTAAGCATGTGGAGTTATTTTTATTAATGGTTTTAATTTACTAATAGCTCCATCCCATATCCCTTTATGGAGATGTTTTTCTGGTACTCTACCTTCCAAACCTCCTAGAAATATTTTGCATTTCTTGTCACAACTTAGATTTGATGGTGAGGATGAAACCTCTACATCTGGATATGCTTTACAATTTTGGAAATTTTGTAGTTCTCATAATATTACTGATGGTAGTGCCATTTGCAAGTTGTTCACTCTCACTTTTGTAGGTCAGATCAAGAGTTGGTGTGAGACTTTACTGGTCACCTCTATTCACACATGGGAACAATTTATGCGTGAATTTTTTCATGTTTTTGAGAATTGTGATTATGATAAATTGTGTGAAGAAATTTTAGAAATTAGAAAGAATGAAGATGAATCTCTTCGAGATTTTGTTATCATATTTACCCATCTTTTCTATAAAATTCGTCTAGATTATAGGCCCTCTAACAATTATTTTATTTCTTGTTTAGTTTCTCTTAATAATGTAACATATGAACCAGTGGATGAAGAATCTATATCATGTTTTAATGTTTCTTTGCATGATGATTTGGATTTAAATGAAATATTGTAAATACTAATAGCTTAGTTGAACTCCATATGTCTAGACCTTTCTTCACTATGGGGTATATAGATCAGATCGAGAATTATTTTTTGGAAGAAGTATATCTATCCTCCCACCACTTCATTCCCCCTTACCTTCCTTGTGACGAAAAAGAGACCTCTTGTGTTGAAAATTCAAGTTCATTTTTTTTCTGTAGTTGACTAAGAGGAGGGTTTTCCTGCTGATAATTGGACACTTTGGGTCACACCAATGGTTATGTCAAGTTCTCATTATCTTATCTCATCTTTTCAGTCCCAAGAAATGGAGGAAGCTATGGAGCGAAACTTAAATTCTGATCATCTAGTTAATGAAGAAAATCTAGACACTCATGAAATGAATTATTCCTCACCCATGGATAATTTGGAATTAATTTGTTTTGATTTGAATTTTTTCGTTGTTATAAAGTATCCTGATATAATTGACATAGAGAAAGAATGTTTTTCTACTGCTAGTGGATTATTTAGTAAAACTTCTTGTTCTAAAATTTCTTGTGATGTGATCCTCTCCTCTAACCATGAGTATGCTATGGAATATATTTCATATTCTTGTATTGTGCAGGAGCAAGACAACCACATTGATCTCTTCACTCAAGGAGAAGAAATAAACATGCAATACATACCTATTTTAACACAACAACCCACTTTTTGTTTGCAAAAGGAAAACCATCTTGAAGAAGAACGTGTTGATTATGAAACCATGCTTAGTGTGGAGCCTACCAATCCACAAAAAATCAGCGATGTTCTTCAAAACGTGTAACTACCATTTGAGGAGTCACTTGTTGAAAATGTTTCATGTTCAAGAGAATCTTTTAATTCTCTTAATTCTTACACTTATTATTATTTGTATCCCGATCTATTTAATGGTTTAACTTTTCAAGAAACCACCCACTATCCAATTCAAATAAACTCAATGGGGTTGACCCCTTTTGAAGTACTTGATGGTGGTGATATGTATATGGAAGATAGATAGGATAAGGCCTCTTCCCATGAACTAATTACAACCAAGACTTATCAACCTTTACCGTGGGATGAAGGAAATGTTGTAGAAAATGTATATCATCCCATGTCTTCTTCTTTTTCATCTTCAATTTTTATCAATAGTGAATCTTCTTGTTCAAGCAACCCTTTAGTTGAGATTGTTCATGTTAGTGAATTCCACCATTGTCTTGAGGATTTACCTTATACCATGGTGGGTGCTATTCTGTATATATCAATCGATTCCACTAATGTATCTCGAGTTCATGGTTGCTTGAAGTATGATCCTTGGGAGGCTTTCCAAGACAATGAGGCACTTCGATCTACACCAATGATTATGTTAGGCCCTCATTCTCTTGGTTTGTCTTCTGGAGTTAACAAGTTTATTAACATAAATATTCTCTCATCAAGAACACCTCACACATATTCCATGCACGGTTCTCATTTGATATGCTACTTTCCCATGAACTCCCTCCATCGATTCTATGATATGAATGAAATATTTTATGATAGAATTGAAGCATTCTTGGAGCAATTGTATTCATCTAATGTTCCCCTGAATTAACCCAGTGACATTTCTAATATGGTGGATAGAATTTTTCAAGTCTTAATTCTTCCTACTTTTAATCGATTTTTATTCCAAGCTCTGTCGCTAATCTTTTGTTTTGATGAAAATATGATTGCACACTTGGGATTACAATGATGGTTACATTGGCATTATGAATTTACATACTTCATTTTTCAACCATGTGTAGCATAGGAAAGGAGTAGGGTAGAATATTCTAATATATCTTCTTGTTTTCCTTTTCTCTTTATTTACTGCTGGTTGAACAGTGAATGAAATTTTCATCCAAGATGGAAAGAAATGGTAAAGATTTCACACTGATTTTCCCTTGAATGGACTTCTTTGAATTTAATTTTGATATGGAAAATTGTTTTATTTTTCATTCTCAAAACTCTCTATCTGTGGGACAATTTTTAGATCCTTGATTAGATACTTGATTGTATTCATTCTCCACTTTGCCAAATCTTTTTCAAGCATTCTACTATCATACAAGTGGGTATTTTAAATAAAGGGTATTATTTATCCCTTCTTCTAGTGAGAGTAGGCACTTAGATTTTTTCCATATCAGACCTACATGATTCTAATTGGGAAATTTTGTTTGGTTGAGATTGTTTTTAAGTTTTGATTTTGATGTCCCATACACATTGAATGGAAGTTTTGAGTATTAAAATTCCACCCATCTGAAATCCAAGCCACTATAATTCGTTGTAATTTCTTTGGATGGTTATTTTTCCTTGTTTTTGGAATTATCCAAAGGGTTTCTTCCTAATTGACTCTTTCTTCGATTACTTTCAGTCAACATGATTTTTTTTTTTGTACAGTCTTTTCTTAGAATAGTGATCTTAACTTACTTTTATTTATTTTGAGTTATTTTCTTACAACACCTTTAGTTTTAACTTATGTGCATTGGCTACACATGTCTTATGCTTTGTTCGATTATTTTTTCAAGCAGGAGTTTCATCTTTTATCTTGCATATTTCATCACCCAAGCTTCTTCTCATACACAAAAACAAGAGATACTATTTCAGGTTGTCTAGAAACATGTTTTGACATTGTGGAAAACACTCTTATACTAAATATTTTGTTGATATCTTTTTCAGAAAATTACTTGGGAACCTATAATTTATTCCCCAACTCACTAGTCGACTAAAGACTCAATCCTAGCACCATTAATCATGAGAAATTAAGACCTGATATTTCCTTGTAGAGTATATTTCATCATTTGGATTTGCTAATATTGAGTCACTCAGTCTGGTCACATTCTTGGATGATCTGAATTTTATCATGGCTTAATAATGTCTTACGTGCAACATCATGTTGAAATCATCCAAATCATTGGATTTGTAAATACCTTAATGGAATATGTTAATACAACTTCTAAGATTCCAATTCAAGTTTTCCACATTTGTTTTCACCTTAGCCGTGATAATAATTTTCAAGGTGTGAATTTCTTATGTGTTGTAACTCATCAATCTATTGGGATCCACATTCTTCAGAATTCCTTGAACCGAAAATCAGTTTATTCATAATAAAAAAAGATGAGCATTGTTTGGGTTAGCTTGGAATATATTCTATTTGATCCCTCATGCTCATGAGATTGTTGATTTTGTTTTCATGACTACATGTCTCATTATTTTTAATGGAAAACCTATCTAGTAGAGAGACAAGCCACACACTCTTCTTTTTCAATTTCATTTTCTCTACATTCTATGCGACATGTAATCTCAAGTAAGTGAAATGCATAATTTTTCTACTTGGAACACTCTTGGGAACTTGAGGATATCAATTTCATGAACTTTCCCATCATGCTAATCTTATCACCTATTAGAAATCTGATCTTAATCACTTCATTTGATTTCGATTTCTAATTATATCTTTCATTTGTGTTAGGGAAGTCAATCCATTTAGGTTGTGAATTGATATGATTTGCACCTTTCCATAGTATCTCAATTGTTCCCTTTTCATAATGATTTCCTCTTGCCTCTCACGAAGATGAAGACGATCAAGATATTGTTTCACATTATTATCATTAATAATCAGAGGAAACCCATACCTTGGGGTTCAATGTTGATAATCTTTTAATCATATTTTTATGACTAAGGTTTGTTGGTGGAATGATATCTTTATAATATAGATGGGATTGACGTCTTATGGTCTTGTTTTCTTAATTTGATTGATCATGACTTCAAGATCAAGACATTGTGTCTAGAATATCCAAACCTCACAATAATCAACAACACTAAGTCTTTTTTCAAAGGAAATATTGGGGGAAAGCACGTAACGCTTATATCTCAAGAAGAAGGTTGATATTTGACTAAATGAACACCATATGAATACTTGATGACAACATTGTCATTTGCATAATTTTTATGACAACCCACTTAGTTTAATTTAAATTAGCTTAGCATGTTTTTCCTAAGATTAGTTTAATTTGTAACTTTTCCTTTCTTTTTAGTTTAATTTCATTTCAATAATTTAGTCATTTAGAGGAAGAGTTCTTCCTAAACTGTCTAGTAGCTAATCACACCTTTCTCTTTTGATATGTAGGTTGGGAAATGGCTTGTGCGACCAACAACTCAGAATCTTTTTGCTTTAAGGAAGGCAATTTAGAGAACTGTTAATCTAAACTTGGTTGCTCAAATTCCTTTGCGACATTTTTTTTAATTAACCAAGATTATCACCAATTGATAAAAAATATAGTCTCATTCATGTATTCACATAATGATTTATGATCTAGTTGATATTTGGAGTCCTCATCATCATTATTTTGATGACCTATGGAAATGTATTGTATCTTCTTTGCCTCATCATATTGAATTATTTGAATCTTTGTGGTTAATGATTATCTTCTATGGCAGAGGAAAAGTGATACTCTGATGAAATATGAAATGGAAATTTTGTCATTAAAAATTTCAGCATTTTCAAATATGCAAAGGGCTTGCTTATGTAAAGAAATATTAATAGCTTATTGGTTTGCGAAATATTTTATGTAATTAGATTTTGAAAATCTATTTTGACTAAACTATCCATTAATCTATTTTTCTAGATTCCCAGAAGATTGTTTTGTTGCATTAAATGAAAGGAAAATTGTATGTGACAATTGGATTGGAGAATTGTATTGCAAATATTTTCCACTAGATCATCAATTCTCGAAATCTGGTTTGTTCTTCATTTCAGATTAGAAACTCTAGGAATCATTTCATTGGGATTTATATTGAATGATTAACATTTCTTGATTGGTTATTTCTCTTGACTTTCTTTCCAAGATTTCATTGAAAACCCTTTCAATGTTTCTCTACCAGATTTATTGCTTGTTGGTTTCTCTTCTTGTCTTTCAGCCTATTTTCATTCTTTCTTGAAGGCTGACATTCTATCTTTAGATTCATTTTAGTTTAATTTCATTTTTCATGAATTCGACTCAGCTTTATCATTTTCTCTCTGCTTGTATAGTTTCCCTCCATCTTTTGATTGAACGTTGGTATGTTCCTTGAGCTAATTTGAATCCTTAGTCTACCTTGAGGATTACTCTTTAAATTTGAGTGAGGGGTTGGTCCAAATATAGTCACATATTGAAGAATGTTTTTACAAGTTTTGAGATGCATGGGTTACTCTATATGAATGTACATTCACAAAGTTCTTAGTTGTGGGTATGGACTGACAGTTGTGGTGGAACGCATGTTTCCGTTGAGCGTACCACGACAATACATAAGTATATGAAAGTGTCTACCTTTATTTTTCTTTGAGCTTCATTCACTTTAAATTAATAAAATGGCCAATACTATGATGGTTTTTGGTGATACATGTGGGTTAAACTAAAATGTATAACATCTACTTAGAAAATTAAAGAAACTCTCGTATCACCCTGCTTCCTTCACACCCTATGTGAATATGCATATCTATATCTAAAATCTAAAAGGGTGAGGATATTTTGAAATAAAAAGGAGGTTGAAAGAACTATTAATAGTATGGGAAGTACAATTTAACTCGTCAGGGCTATGGACACCTGCTGGCAGTAGGGCCATGCTTGTATGGTACCGAGGCAACTTCGTCGAGGCTATGGACACTCATTGGAAACAAAACAATGATGGGAAAAGAGAGATGAGGAAAACACTTATGTAGATGTTTACTTATTATTAAAAGCGAAGAACCATGGTTGAACCAAAACCAATATGAAGTGTGTAGCTAGTAAACGAAATTACCTCACTGATTGGCTCTTTGAAAAGGGTTTGTTAGATTACAAGTACTAGAAAAATTGGGTTATATCTTTTATAATTTTTTCATTATTGTGGTACCCATGACTATTGGAAAATTGTCTACAGTTTTTCTGAACTTATCCTTAAAATTTAGATCCGAAGTAAAAACCTTAAACTTCTATTGACATAGATAACTAGTTCTTATAGTGTGTCACCATTTGTTGCGGCCACAAACCCCCTCCCCTTTACTTTTTCTTTTACAAGTTAAAGGAAAGGACCCCCATACTAAAATTTCACCCCTAATGCCTAATCCTCTACTACTTGAGCCTAATTCTATTTATTTTCCTACCTTGTGGGAGTTGGGGGTTTAATCTTGATTGATGATTATATTTGATGGGTGTTGATTATTCCTTTCGATCTGATGATTTCAAATTTCTTTATTATGATTATTGACTTGTGATGTTTCGTTGACATTTGTATGATGGAATTGACACGTTATCTTCAGACCTTTTCATTGATTCCAAAGTGCTTGATGATCTTATGTGGCTACAGGGCTTGATGTTCTATTGCATGTCTTGAATAAGTTTGTTGATGATGATTTTTTATGACTGACTAACTCAAACTATGCATCTTCCTTCTTGCATGATTGTGCTTCATGCTTTCATATTTATGCTTTCGCATGCATATTCTACTCACACAATAACTAATCCTTCATCTGAGTTGAAACTTGGCACATACAATATCAAGACACTTATCTATAGCCACTTATGATTATTTTTGAAGAATATAACACTTATCTGTATGTTTACTTTAAGGTAGGGAATATGAGGCTTATGGTTTATTGGTAAGTCTCCTTTTGATTGCATGTCTAATATCATTATTTTGTTTTGCAAGAGAAGGTATTCAAGGGAACTTTGTTCGCATGACCGCTCCAACCTTGAGAGACCTGTGGGGGAATCTCTCGATCCTTATCCAAAACCTTGGCCTTCATTCTTGCTAGGATTCTCCTTATCAAGAAGTGGATTACCTTGGCTTGCAATTGTCTCGAGGTCCAAATCCCCCAAGGTTGTCGGATCTCCCTTTCCCACAAGTTTGTCCTTGAACCTATTCATATTGATTTATATTAGGTCCTTCTCGATCTCACCTCTCTCCAAATCCTAGGGAAAAATCCCATTCATCTTATTGATTGTAAGTCTGTGTCATGTCGTCGCCAAAGGCCTTTTAGCTATCTGTCACATTTATATCATGCATAGTGTTCTGACGTAGGAACCTTTTCCTTGGCTTGGTTGTATGCACACTCCTCATGATCTTAACATGTCCTCCCTCTGAGATGTGAATCTGGATTGGACTGACCTATGTCGTGCACTTGGTTGGAGTTGATCTCCTTTTTCCACTCGTCGCTACTTGTGATGTTAAATCATCACATGAAGTGTCATATTCTTCCTTCATCGCTTTCCTTCGTCATAGTGGAATCATAGTATTCATCATCTCTATATGACCTAGCTTCCCTCCATGATGCTCGGTTTCTTAAATCCTACCTTATACGCCTTATTCCTAATTTTGGCCCCTAGGTGTAGAACCCCGACCGTCATAACCATGAGGGGCATGGAACCTTCACTTGTGTAATTTATCCCAATTTCTTTATATATTTTTATTTTTATATATTTTATTTATTTATTGTACATATTTTTTGTATATATTTTTATTTTATTTTATTTTGTTTTTTTAATTATTTATGTCATTTTTCCCATGGTTTTGTAAAACCACAGGGTATTTCCCATGGTTTTTCTCCATGGTTTTCCACTATAATTACTTTAGGTATTTAATTTTACTTAGGAGAAAACTAATTCACATTAGATATTTGTTTTACATGGGGTGAATACATTGTTACAAGGATAAACTAATTTGTATTATATAAACAAACCATTAGTTACCTAGTGTGTTTTGACCAAAACCTATGGTATAACATGTAAATTGTTTTTATCATATGTGAATGTAAAACTAAAAAAGAAAAACAAATTGAATTTTCATGTATATATCTATATCTATATTCATTTTATTTTTCCAGTTCAAATTTTATTTAATTTTTCCCTCACCCACCAAAATCTAATGTAACATCTCAAGTCCATCCTCATTGACCTTCACATGTGCTTTATAAAGATTCCCATGAAAAATGAATGATCAAGATACACCTCCTTAATTTTAGGAAGGTCTTCCTGTTTTATAGGATTTCCCTCCTCTCCTCCTTAATGGCATGGAAATTATATTACCCATTAAAAAAAAATATTCCCAAATGCATTAAGAAATTAACATAATATATTATAATATAATTATATTATATTATAATAAAAAAAATTAATTGTCTTCGACCTTTCTTAGGCAAGAGTTCACGAGTCTTCATCGTCGGGAGTCTCTTACCCAGACTTCACATCCCTTACCACAAAACCCCAATGACGATGCATTATATTCTGACATGCATTAAGTTGATATATTTGGACTGTAGGCTATATAATAACATTTATGTCGAAGAGTGTGTGCTCATAAAGGGGAGTATTATATTAATATTTCTCATATCCTATGTCGTTGGGAGTTACCGTACAAAATTTACCCATACTTACATAACCTCGACGATGAACCCCTGACCAAACATCTCGACGACCATACTTTACGTGAAGGAAGATTAAATTAATATTATTAGTGAAAAATGTGCACACATCCAAATGGAAATTATTTTAATATATGTTATTTGGAAAGTCATTTAATTAATATACATGGGGAAACATACTTATTATAATATTATTTTGATATCAATCATGGGATGAGTTTGAGTTGCATCATCATCATAAATTATTGAGGGTTACTAGCTCACCTCCATTACCCAACCTCTCGATGACCAAAACTTACGGACTAAGTATTATTTAATATTATTTTAAGATTATGGGGAAATGTGCACCCATGGGGAAAATATACTATTTTAATACGGTTTAAATCTCATGGGGCCATGTCATTGAGAGTGTGAGCTCATCGTCACCGGGAGTGGGTTGGGGTGGGAGTACTTCATCATCGTCGAGAGTGTGGAGTGGGGTGTGAGTGCACCAAATATGATGACGAAGACCTGAGGCATGTTATATGGGGGAATTTTATTCCCATGTTAAATACCTTGGACTATGTCCATGTGGTGATTGGGAGGTATTATTGTTATTTATTTTTTATTTTTTTTACATATTTGTTATTTTTATTTATTTTTTATTATCATTTTTTATCATTTTTTGATTTTTAATTTTATTATTTTCTAATTATTATTTTTAATTTTATTAATTTTTATTTTTGCATTAATGGGGGTAATTAGATTAGTCTAATTTTAGTTTTATTTGATTTTCACATAAGATTAGGGGTAATTTTTTTTAAAATTTTGTTTCTAATTGTAATTAATGTATATTAATGTAAATAATTTTTTTTTTCTTTTTTAATTATTTCCCCATTTTTAGGAGGGAAATTTGCTAAAATTATATTTCAAGCCACGGTTCCTTTTTCCACCCAAATTCTTATTCAAACTATCCATAGGAGCCAAAATCATTCAAATCACTAAGTGTTGAACTCTCTTATGTATGTGGGATTTATTTTTGCAGGTTAAGGATAAACAACCTAGATTCACCCACAAGTATGATCGACAATTGTTGAGCGACATTTTTCAAATGAGCATAACTTAGGTTGTAGGTGTTGAAATTGATCCCATGATACTTCGTCGGAAAGGTATCAGACAGAGGAATGAATTGGTAGGGGTATCCAGGCCATACAAGTGACATCAAACATCATAAAACGTAGGAAACAATAGACCATGGATTTGGAGGAAAAAATGGATGTGCAGACTTCAAACAACTATATCCTGGGCTACAAGAAATGAAATCAGGCCCAGGATGGCTCGATGGAAATATGGAAGAGAGAATAAAAGGATGGGATATAAAGTGTTTGAATATTAAGGGTGGAAATTGTCATAAAATTAAAAACACAAAAGAAACCCGAATTCAGTTGAAGAACAGGCTATGCAGACATCAAACAATCCTATCTCAAGCTATAGACGGAAAAATTGGACCAACAATATCTCAATGGAAAGTTGAGACATAGGATTAGAATAGAAGAAGACTTGAATCAATAGGAAAACATAAAAAATACCCAGGATAACTCAAGGAACAAAAGATGACGCCAACAGAAAAAGATACTAATATTTGTGAATGATTGTCTTTTGTGAGCTGCATGAGGGAGAAAATAATCTCCCATGAGACTCTCCAACTTGTGTTTTTTAACCATAACATATTCATTTTTGTTAATATGAAAGAAATTTGAAATTTGAGACAAGAAACGAAAGGAAAATGAAACGAACAACCATGATAGCATTATCACTTGTCATTAGCATACATAAATTATTTCTGCTTTTGATGATATTATCTCTCAATGTACTCATTCTTTTAGCTTTATTCCCAGGATAGGTTAGAAGTAGTTATGATTATATTAGTTTAATTTCATTTAGATTTTACTTAGGATTAATTATAACTCTTTGGGGGACAATCTGATGTCTTTCCCCTTTTTCTTCTTTTAATTTTGAGTGGCAATGAGGCCCACATAGTCGTCGAAAATGCTACACCAAATGAGAGTAGTTCTAATTGGGACCTGCCATCGAGTGGTCTCCCTTACCTGCTTGAAAATCCATTTGGGCCCGTCAACAATCGCTTCAGCCCAAAAGTGAGGAGGTGGTTCTTTATCCTACAAAAGACATCTTTCCATTTCGACTAACGTCCGATTTGTACATTCTACAACTCCATTCAATACTAGATTGAAGTAGGTATTCTTCAAAGGGTAAATTTACATACTCACCACCATTGTCTCATATCAAGTATTTTATGGGTTGACCACATTTATTTTCAGCAAAGGATTGAAACTCGTTGAAATTTTTAAAGACAAGGTTCTTATTCTTTAGGAAAAATACCCATGTGAAGTGAGAGAAATCATGTATGAAAGTCAAAATGTATCTTGCACTTTCCACTGGAGGTATATTGATGCAACATACATCACTTTGAACTAATTTGTGTAGGTTATGTTCTCACCCCACTTTTCCAGAGTCGAATGGTGCCTAACAATGTTTCCTAAGCACACATCCCTTACAGACTCCTTTAGGGGGAAACATCTTTGGTAAACTGGAAACCAAGTTCTGAGTTGTCGCTGCCTACAGACTTCAGAAATTTAGATGTTTGAGTCATTCATATAAAATTTGACTTCTCTCATTAGTGTGAGAAAAAAATGCAGTCAGTTTAGATTCAGGTCGAGTTGAGTCATGAAACTTGTACAAACTATTTGTCAGGTCGAGAAGCTTGCCAACGACAATCAAATTTCCTTTATTCAAATCACAAACATAGAACCTATATTGCCAAAATTCCACAATATTAACTATCTATGTCAACTAAGAAAAAAAAAACATACTGCTACTAAGAATTGTCACATGATAGATGCCGACAATTTTCCCATGTCGATAAGCAACATCACCTTGACTAGCAACATCTAGAGAAAAATCATCAGCAACATAGATTTTACACTCCATAGATTCATTCAATATCATGAATAAAGTGGCATCCTTAGCCATATGGTGAGTGCACCCAGAATAATAAAACCCATTCATTATATGTAGAATGAGACAATAAGGCCCGAGAAGTCTTGACTTGGAAGGAAAAATTATTAGCGGGTCGACGAAAAACCGACACGTCTCCTTCAAGGAATTTAACCTTCTCCTCTAAGTCGCCTCGCTTATTATGGAAGTTTTTATCCACATGTCCATCCTTTTCATGATACCAATGTGTCTTCTTATTTCAACTTCGTTGTGGTTATCTCTAGGGTCCTTGGTCATGGTATGTAGGTTTCTGTGAAAAAACATCAGATTGCACTCTATCCTAGAATCCATCTTTCCCTTTCCCTTGAACAAGTGGGCATAGTGCTTACCACCAATCTTACCTTCTCCAAGCAATATATGTTGATCACTAATTAAAATACCACAGAAAGATTCAAAGGTATAATTCTTACCATCTTCCTTGTGTGATTTTTAGCTGGTGTGGAAAGTCGACACAAACATGTCAAATGGTGTTCTCAAATTCACCAGGACCATGTTGATGAGTTCTCCATCCTTTTTCATATATTTCTTTCCACATTCACCCAATTTCAACTATATTTCCTTGACACATTCCAAATAGTCCTCCATTATCTCAAAGGAATGAGGATTGAGGGAGATTAAATCTTTCTCCAATTGCATGATGTGGCTCATGTGGCTCTTGTTGACTCGGTCAAACAAGGTATTCATCTTCTTCTAAACTTGATGAGAAAAATTGATTCCATTGAAGTGAAAATGAATCTCATGTGAGATGTAGGTCATAATGAATCCTACAACCTCATCCATCTTTCCATCAACAAAAACCTATTCTTGATCATTTGTTGGATCTGGAATCACCACCTGTGTATACTACCATAGTCCTTTACTCTTCAATAGGTTTCCATATCTGGTGCCCATATTGAATAATTTTATATGTTCAAAATAATAGGATCAATCTTTGAAGCCATATTTGATATCTAGACATAATGTTATGTTTCAACAAGTTCCAATCAACAAACCATCGACCCAGATTCAATCACACAACATATCTGACTCAACAATTTTTTCATATAACAGGTCAAGGGTTTCAAACCTAGCTCTAATACCATGTTGGGGAATATGGTGTAACATGACATGAAACAAAGGACATAGTACTACATATAATTGAAGAGGAATAATTTTTTTGAAGATAAGAGGTGGTGTCTAAAGACACCATTACAAAACTTAAGAAGAGAGAATTGTGATCAAAACATCACAATGCATGTTGTACATCTTGATCCACATTATCTATTGCATAATATCAATTCACATTATATACAATGATCCATGGGGTCTCTTTTTATAGCCTCAATATCTAATTGATTTCCATAGAACCCTGAAGATTTTGTCCACATGTAACCTTTGATTGTTAGAGTTGACTCCTCAAAATCCGCTCTCTCAATTTGGATCAATAGGACTCGACCCAACTGCTTATGTGTCAAACTCATAGTCAATTGTTGGGTTGGTCGATCCACTATCCGACTATATTTGATTGCTAGTTGACTATCCAACCAAAAAAAATGTTGACTACTTGACCGACTGGTGTGGTGTGCTGGTCGATTTCCTGACTGACTGTATCCAAATGTAGGTCAACCTCTCAACACATTGAATCTAGGAGATGTGTGATAAATCACCAATGCTTGATGTTCCAACAAGTAAAATTTTGGAAATGTGGTAAAACTGGGCATTAAAAGAAGCATTGTAGATCTAAAAGTGTTGAGAGAGGGAAGGGATCTGATGATGTTCCTTCCACAAAGGGAAGACCTCCTCATAGGAAGGAGGGGATGTGTACTTGGCTTCTTCAAGAACACATGCAGATCATGATGTATCAATGATCGATTTGGGTGCTTCTTTTAATATGAATCCCCATAGGAAGTGGTTTTGTGAATATGAAAAGTATAATGGAGGTGAAATTTTCCTAGGGGGTGACTCGATAACCATAATCACACGATGAAGAAAATTTAAGTTTTTTCTCAAGTATGGAAGGATTAGATCACTCCTGGGGTTTTTCACATTCCAAATATGGATAGAAACTTGATATTTGTAAGGAAGGTGAGTGATGCAGGAGTACATACGTTGTTTGGAAAAGAAACCTACAAAATGGTTTGAGGATCAATGGTGTTGATGAGGGGATTTTGGAATGGAACTGTGTACATTTTTTTGGGAAGAAATTTCAGTTATGGGTGTAACAATTCTTTTGTTCTTAAGGGTGGAAATAAAGAAACAAAACCTCCACTATCTCTAGAGAAAAGAAAATTCTATGGCATCAAAGACTGCAACATATTGCAGAGAATGGCCTTCAAGCACTACATGATAAAGGTATGGTTGAATGTATGTTTGGTTGCACACTAGATTTTGATTTCTATGAACATTTCATATACGGTAAACAAAATTGAGCAAGATTCTCAACTGGGGATACAAGAGAAAAGGGAATATTAGAGTTAGTACATAGTGATGTGTTTAGACCTATTTGTGTTCCTTCATTAGGTACATCTGTTTACTATGTTTCATTAAAGGTATGGTTGAAGGTATGTTTAGTTTCACACTAGATTTTGATTCTTTTGAACATTGCATATATGGTGAATAGAATCGAGTAAGATTCTCATTTGGGACTACAAGAGCAAAGGAAATATTAGAGTTAGTACATAGTGATGTGTTCGAACTTGTTCCTATTCCATCATTAGGTACAGTTGTGTACTATGTTTCATTCATTTATGATTTCTCAAGGAATACATGGATTTATTTCCTCTGAAAGAAATCTAAGGTCATTGGTAAATGAAATAAACTACAATTATCCTTGGATAAAGTCTTTGGTCCCCATTATTTGTGCAATTTTGCATAAATGAAAGAAAATACACTTGCTGAAATGAAAATCACTCTTGCATAAATGAAATAAACCACAGTTGTTGTGAAAAGGAATCAATTGCTTGAAAAGGGAACAAACCACATTGTTGTTGGAAAATAAAGCAGGCCACACATTTGTTGGAAATGAAACAGATTCACTCTCTATAAATGAAGTAATTCATTCAATTGGAAAGAGGCACACCCTGCTGACATGAAATAAATCAAAAGTAAGATGATGATTCATAAATTGGGAACCGTCTACAACATTATGAGTGTGGCTAAATTTATAAATTAATCAACATTAATCGTTCCAACACAAGAAACTTGTAACAAAAATAATCTTTGAACTGAACTAGATTCACAATATAGCTTGAGAAACAACACTCCGCATCCACACAATAATACTCATAATCTAATATTAAACAATAGTAACAAAAAAAATTTGAAACACACTACAACAATCACTCTTAATATAGGTCTACCTAGTAATACAGTAACAACAACCCTACTAAAGAGGAGGGCCCTTCCTTCTTACCAGGGGTTGGAAAAGATACAGAAACTACAACTTAATTATATATAAAACTGAATCAAAAACTTGTTGAATATTTATTAATCCAACTCAAGAAGTACGGGTGCATATGTTGTTTTTGATTGATCAAACTGATTGATCCAAAAACTAGACTAGTTTGGGAGAGGAAATGCTCTACTTTTTAAAATCTCCCTCTTCTAAACTATTCTTAGAAAAATGACAATTACGAACAACCTTGAGAATATTTCAATTCTCAAGTTGTTCAATACAGTCTTAGTTAAGAATATATCCAATATTTCTTACAACCAGTTGTAACAAAAAATGATTATTTATAGATCTTGTTTAATGAACTGTCCAATAATTCGGGCTTGTTGAAATAGACTCTTGATAATACAATACTTATGAATTTGCAAAAATAGCCACGCCATCTAGGGAGACATATCATTTCCATGAGGGACTTTGTGTGGATAAGAAACCCAATCAACATCAGTACAAATAGTTACAGTCTCCAAATACCATCCTCGATCTATTGGAAATAATGGGGCTTTGGAAGTAACATCACTTTGGGAGTAACAACACCTCGAGAGTAACAACACTTTGGGAGTAGCAACACCTCAGGAGTAGTAACAACACTTTGGGAGTAACAACACTTCGAGAGTAACAACACCCCAAGAGTAACAACATATTGGGAGTAACAACACTTTAGGAGTAACAACACTTGTGACAATCGATTATCATGTAGGCAGTTCTTAACGCATTGTTAGTAAATACCCAAAAAAAACATTATCCTTTTGAAATGAAAGAAAGACTTAATGAATTGAGGAAACATATGAACTTAGCATACGTGGAAAAAAATACAAGATATTGAACAACAATGGTTATGAAAAGGCATGTATGATATAATAAAAGTGGGTGAAGTAATAATAAAAGGATGACAAAAAGGTGTCAATTCATGAACCCAACATCTCCCCCCAACTAAAGAAACTGCATGTCCTCGTGCAACTCACTAATTAGTCAAAGTACCAGTTGAGTTGGAAATATTGGAGGTGAAGATTACTGAGTTTATAGGCTACAACGGTGTCCTCTTGGATAGTCTTTTACCCATTGGTCATCATCAAATCTATCCACCAATCCTCATCTGGTCTTAGATAATACAGGTGTTGAAATATTCTTATAAGAATTTGTATCAAGGGAAATTTGTATCTGGGGCCAAGCTACCTGGATCCACTGTGCCTGATACAATCCATATACTTGGTTACTCTAGAGAGGGCATGAGTAAAATTTGGGTACCCTTAGGGATCCCTGCTTTTTAGCTCATTATTAGAAGATTCCCATCTAAGTCGACTACCCACCAGGGATTCCTGCAATTGCATATTAATGCATCTGGGGCAGAGGTTCAACATAAACAGTCAGACATCATTCATGGTGGAAACCCATTATTCTGAACAAGGAAACTTATTTAAATCCCTAGTTATATCGACAAAAGGGGTAGGTTCTCCTCTGACCCGTAACGTTTTCTCTATCTGATTTTTTTTCATGGTGTCATAGGTTGCCTTCCACCTTGCTTGGTTATTGAAAAATTAAGTAAAATACCTCAACTAAATATCTCCAACGTATGGTGAAATATTAAACTTGTGTTCTCCAAACAAAATAAACTCATGCATGTATAATTCACATAGAAAATGTTGATCTGCAATACTGTTGTGAAATAAGGTCTTCATAAAAGAAATAGTAGAATCAAGCTTATAGATTCTATCTTATTTCAAAGCTACCAATTGGAAAATAATGAATTTTTCTTGAAGGAATAGTGGATAATCAATGGAGGGACTCCTACAAATCAGTAATTCATGTACCAAGTCACACATATTTCCCTTCATGACCTGCAGGGTTTGGACCTGGTCTTTTTGCTCCTTCAATTGTTGTCTTTCTTCCTTCAACTTATCTTGCCTTTGTTTCTTGAACACCAGCGCTTCTACCCATTTTTCTATGAGGTCACAGATAATCCTTTTATTCTCTTGGATGGGTATTTCCCCTTCCTGGAATGACATGGCTAGCTTCCTCCTCTTATGAGTTTCAACAACCAATATATTAATGTCAAGGATGGTGTCCTGGATCCTTTCTTCCTTAGGTTGAGCTACCTCATTTGTAGACAATATTGGTTCTTTTGTAACAACAATGTCTTGGGCAGGTGTTTGTGTGTCAGCCGAAGAATTCCCCTCTACCCCTTTTTTACTATGTTGTACCTCACCTCCTGGAGTTTCAACATCCTCACTTTCTGGAGTTTCAGTGTCCATTTCAGTGATTGGTTAGTTTCAGCTATCTTAGTGCCAAGTACTACTAGTTCTTGTGTGACAGTAACACCTTGGACAAGCTGTTCTATGACAACCTGGGAACATTTCCTTATTTCTACATCACTGTGTCGTTTCTCTCCTTCTGGAGTTTCAACATTTTTGTCTCCTATAGTTTCAACATCTGTTTCAATAATTTTATTAGGGTCCATTGTATTTGTTTTAAGTACTATTGGTTCTTTTGGAGCAGTAGTATCCCTAGCCATACCTTGATTACCTTGGGAAGTCTCAACAAGATCCTCATTCTCCTCAATAGGTTTTATTTGAACTCCTACTAAAATGAATTTTGGTAGCATCACACCATCTTGTGCATATACTGTTGGTTAAGGACATCAACACATGTTGAACGTAGTTGTGTCCTAGATTCCTTGTCCTTTGACATTGTAATCTTAGTTTCTGAAGGTGAGAGTAATTTTCCCACGAGTTGAGCAATCTAAGACAAGGCCCCCAACCTTGTGGGTTTTTCTTCCTTCTATAACTTACCTTTCAGAACCCTTAATTTTTCTTCGAGCCTAGAATTTTCCTCCATAAATGATTAATTTTCTTAAGGATTATCTTTTACCTCATTTGGTTCTGCCAGTTATTATTCTAGTCCTTCCTTTCCTTGCAACAATCGAATTTTTAGTAGGTTTTTGTCGTTTAGATGATGGAGTTGTCGCTGCTTCCGAAGAAGACATGGCCCTTCTTCTTAGGAGTTCATCAACACTTCCTCGAGATGGCCTCTTTTCCCCTCTTTTCTGTGGTGGAGGATCTTCTATGACAGGTCGAGATTTTCATTCTTCCATGCGGGGGTTTTCACCTATAATTTCTACTTCATCACTATATGGTAGTTGAAAAATGTTTCCCATAATAGGGAGGTCACCCTATTCTCTCTTTTCTCAACCTCTTCTTCCCCAAGGTCTTCTTGGTCTATTTCCATACCCTTTGTACTAGGTTCCTTCTCTATGTCCCCTCCTACATATTCTTTCTCTCTGTCGCATCCTACCTCTTCTTTCTTTGTATCTCCTCCTACCTCTTCCTTTTTTGTATCTCCTTCTTCCACTTCATTCTTTGTATCTCCTTCTGCCTCTTCCTTTTCTATATCTCCTCCTGCTTCTTCTTCTACTTCCATTTTAGTGGTCATGTCTACATGGATATTTTCCATTTCTGTATCACTCTTGTTTCCAGACTCCTTGTCACATGACTCACTATTTCTATTAACAGGTTTTGGTCCTGAATTATCTCCTTCTAACTTTGCCTCCTCACCTTCTACCAATTTCTCTGTATCATTCTTCCTTCACCAAACCCTGAGTTCCAGCAAGGGTGATGAATTCGATTCATGTCCCATTTCTTTGTTCCAGTGCATGGATGACCAGAATTTTGATCAACCCATGGTATGAAACACATGCCTATGGATGTTTGTACCGACACACATAGGTAGCCATTAGCTTCATGGATTCTAGAAAAAAGTAGGGGATGTTGAGAAACTGCCCATGGAAAATATGTGACAACAACATAAAATGGTAATTGAAGACAGTAGTAAATCTTCCTTCACAGGAAATGTATATTTGAATGAAATAAGAAACATCTTTCCAAGGGAAGGGTAGTGAGGTTTGTTCGATTCCTTTACTTTTTCCTTTGACCTATTCTTCACCTCTCGAAAAATTCTCCTTGGCTATTGGAATCAATGCCTTCTTACTGAACCAAATCACACCCAATCACAGTAGCCATGTGGCCTCTGCAATAGTCCCCTCTGTAACATCAACATGCAATATGTGCATCGCTAATATTTCTCCTTATAAGTTATCGGAAAACTCGAGGGCGATGGCATTGTTGAATCTCTGTAATTTCTCAAAGAAAGAAACCCAACATGCGTTCTAAAAAAAATGGTAAGCCTCAGGATAGCCACGTAGTAGGTTGAGAAACTCAGGTTCATGACGGACAGATGATCCTCCCATTCTAGGTAGTCCAATTCTCACTAGACTGTTGTTTGTAGATTTTGGCAGGGTGAGTTATAAGAATGAACATGTAGTCTTGGCCAGGGAGATATCACTAAATTTAGAAAGTGGGTTTTATGGCAGTTTTATGCCAAAATTAGTAATAATTACAAACGATAGGAATGTCGTGTCATCGTAGAAAGGAAGCATGATGCGATAGAAAGAATAGGGAAGGTAATAAATATAACACATGGTAAGATGATGTGTCCCCCCAACTAAAGGTTGAAGTTTTCCTCGGTTGAGGTGGAAGGATTGATGGCACCAGTCCAAATGTCAGCTCAAAACCCAAAATCATGTGAGAAAATGGAAAGGACGTACTTGTTGTTTACTTAACGTAATATTTTTTTAACGCGTCAGCAGTTGAATGTAGTCGGTGGCTAGAGTACCAATAGTAATGATGACCATAACAAGTGGATTTGGTAGAATGTGTGACCGAATAATGGCGTACATAGTGTCAACAACTATTTGGAGAAGAGTCATAACAACATTACATCAAAGTTTCAACATGGAGAAGAATATTTCAGAGTCACAACAGATCATTTCATACAATAGTGAGTATCAACAGTGAGGGACATCCAACAAGTTGCAGTGATGAGTAATAGCAAAGGAATAATAACAAGTGAGGAGTTTCAACAAATGATGAAATGCAACAAGCATACGATGAGTTACAACAAGAGACGAGTTACAACAACCAATGGGTTACAACAAGTGATGAGTTACAACAAGAAATGAGTTACAACAAGAAATGAGTTACAACAAGCAATGAGTTACATTAAGAGATGAGTTATAGACGACAATGAGTTGTAGAAAATGATGAGTAACAAAAATGAGTTGAAACAAATGTTGAGTAACAACAAATGATGAGTAACTACAAATGATGGGTAACCACAAATGAGTTACAACAAAGAATTCATGGCATCAAATCAACATCGAATATTTTCAATTGAATGGATTGTGCAGATCTGAACCTGTAGTTTTTATTGAGAGAAAAATTCACACATTATTAGCAAAAATAATGCAACAATTCTTTTTTTTTAAGTGTCAACCACCAACAAGCTAGTTTTCAGCTGGCACCCATCTAATTGTGCTCTAAAATAATTTTCACATTTATATTTATTATTATCATTATTATTTTAATGTGTTATGTGGTTGGTGGTGCAGGAAAATGGTTTCTAGCCCCCAATGATTTCAAAACCTATATCTGAAACAATATGAGAAACAAATGAATCCTTAGAAAGTGGTTGGTGGTACAATCAAAGACGATGACCATTGGAAAGTAGATAAGTTTGTGATCCATCTATAGTTATGAGCTTAGCAGTCCCATTGTCAAAAACTGTGTCCACTTCATAAGGACCTAACCATCTGGTGCAAAGTTTTCCCTTAAAATCCTTAAATCGGGATTCATATAATAGTGCCTAGTCGCCTTTTTGAAACACCCTTTTAAAAAATTTATCATGCCACTCAGTGCGTTTTTGTTGAACAAGGTTGGTATGATGTAGGGAAGCCAAGCACATTTCATCTAGTTCATTAAGATGATCCAAACGATGTTTATGTGTCGTGTTCAAATCCATATTTACTTCTAAATAAATCCTCAATGTTTTTATTTCAAATTAAATTGGGAAAACATGAGTCTTACCATACATAAGTTCAAATGGAGAGAAACATGTGGTGTTCCATCGTGTTGTCCTATAGGCCCAAAGGGCCTCTTGTATTCACTCAACCCAATAACGATGGTGACTAGCCACATTTTTCATGAGTATGCCTTCAATAACTTTATTAGTGCTTTCCACTTAGCCATTCAATTGTGGATGGTAAGTTGAAGGAGTCCTGTGACGAATATTACTTTTCAGTGAGATCTTTGATCAACTCAAAAGTAAATTGTGGTCCCCCATCTGTGACCATTTTTTTTGGCACTCCAAAGTGAACAAATATGTCTTCAAATATAAATTCGGCAACAACTTTCTCAGTAGCCCCCGTGAGTGCCTTGGGCTTGACCCATTTGGTAGCATAGTCTATGCAAACCAAGATGTAGGAATTTTGACAAGATGAGGGGTTGATAGGCCCCACAAAATCAAGATCTTATTTCTCGAATGGTTCAATAACAAACTGAACTTTCAATGGAAATTCATCCGATCAAATGGGTTGGCCCAATCGTTGGCAATTGTCATATCCATGTACATACTTTATGGCATCTTGGAACAAGGTGGGCCAATAATAGCCCATGTGAAGTGCTTTGTATCATGTTATTTTATAAACAAATTTTCCACCACAAGGCTTGTCATGAAAAGCCTCCAAAATTTCGTGGATCTCATCTTATCTTATGCAATGTCGAATCTCATTAACCAGCCCTGTGTAAAAGAGACAACCTCCTACCCAAGAATATCAGGCACTTTGTTGAATAATCTTTCATCATTCTCTGGGAGAAAGGTGGTGTGGTAGCTTTCCTGTAGAAAGATAAGTAGCAATATTTGCATACCACAGTGTGTGAGTAGATACTAAAAAAAAATGTTCGTCGGGAAAATAATCCTCAACATTAGAATCATCACCATTGTTGATAAGCCTACAAAGGAATTATGCAACAACATTATCCTTTCCATACTTGTCCATAATAGTGATGTCAAATTCTTGAGTAAAATTAACCACCTAGTGACTCTACCATTGGTGACGGGTTTATTCATTAGATATTTAATAACAAAGTCATTTGTATGTACAGATACTTGGTAGCCCGTAATATCATGCCAAACTTTGTTAATAGCATATACAACAACATGGAATTATTTTTTAGTTATCATATAATTTAACTCCCCAAGAGTCAAACTCTTGTTGACGTAATAGATGGCATATAGTTTTTGCTCCTTCTGTTATCCTAGTACAATACCGATAGCAGTGTCTAAGGCATCTGTGGAAATATGGAATGACAAAAGCCAATCAGGCCCTCATAAGATAGGGGCTTCGGATAAGTGTTTTTTCATATCTGTAAGATCAGTTTGGAATTTGTCAGTCCATATAAATTTTGTATCCTTCAAAAAATAATGTGAATAAAGGAGATGTGATCTTAGAATAATTTTCGATAAATCGACGATAACAAACAACTTTTCCCAAAAGGATACACACCTCTTTTTTTTATTTTGGGGGAGGAATTTTTAAGATTACCTCAATTTTGGTTGGATCAACATATATCTCAAAAGAAGAAAGATAATGGTAAAGTACAACTCCCTCATCCATCATCATATGGCACTTTTCTATGCTTAAAGAGAGATGAGTTTGTTTGCAGTGTTTTAACACTTTTTCAAGGTTAGCCAGAGCCATGTCAAATGTATCACCATGTGGTGTAAAATAATCCTTGTAAATATCAAGAGAGTCATTAACCATATCCAAAAATATTCCCAATATAGCCTACTAAAAAGTAGTGGGTGTGTTACAAAATCCGAAAGGAAGGACTCAATATGCAAAGGTACCCCAGGGGAAAGTAAAGGTAGTTTTGTCTTCATCTTCAGGAGATATCTAGATTTGATTGTATCCACTGAACTCGTCAAGAAATTAAAAAATTTCTTATCTGATAGGGTATCAAGGACTTGGTCAATAAAGGGTAATGGAAAATGGTCCTTTTTGTGGCTTTGTTCATTTCTCTATAGTTAACGCAAATTCTCCATTTTCTATTTTTCTTAGGTATAATGACCAGTGGAGATACCCACTGATTATCTGAGATTGGATAGATGAAGTTAACATTTAATAGTTTTTGGAGTTATTCTCTTACAATATCTTTCAAAACTGGGTTCATTCTAGGTTGCAGATGGCGAATAGGCCAAAAACATTATTTTATATAGATGTGGTGGGTACACAGATCAAGGTGAATACCCTTCATATCTATGTAATCCCATGCAAATGCCTCCTTGTTTTCTCACAACAACTGAACCAACCATTATTTTTGTGAGGGAGATAAGTTTGGATTAATATTTAAGGTTTTTTGGGGCTCGATTTCAATAAAAAAAAAAATATTGCTTGATGTTGTAGGTATCAGTTTCAAAGTGATATCCTCAACAGGAATCACTTGGTCAGGTTTATTCAAATTTATAGAATATAAGAGTTGGAATGTTGGTTGATTAATATATGGGGGATTGTTGATAAATTTGATAATATTATATTCCTCTATCTCATTGTTAAAACAATGATCCTTACCGACCATGAGGATTGGTTGGACGCCTCCCTCTTCTAGCTCAAATTCAACACATAAGGGGATTTCACGATCCATACTCGGTTTGGAAGGGGGGTATAGGACAAGATTTTTTGTAGCTTTTACATTAGATATTTTCACAAACCGTGACCTACAACTAATAAATGCATCATTCATAGCCAGCCAAGTTATGTCCAGGATCAGAGGGTGTCCTCCCAGAGGGGTTTTAGGTTGTAACACCAAGAATTTAGTTGGGTATTCCCAAGAGTCTACAGATATGACAATGTCTTCTAAAACCCATCCTAATCATATTTTGCACCGATCGACGAGTTCCAACAGAGTGGGGGTGGGTCTCATAATGGTAATTCCTAACAGTTCTATCATTTCTTTGGTCATGATATTTTTTACAGTTCCCAGATCAACCAATGTGTTTGGAATGATCATTTTTTTTATCTGGATGGTCACTATTGGATTCCTAGGATTGTCATACTTAGTAAAAAAGGTTTTTCCTAACATCAATTCTAATAGTTTTCCTACTACCTAAAATGTGAGAAGATCCCTGGGTTTGCTACCAAGCCTTTTGACACACAATTCCCTCACTGTTTTGGCGTAAATTGGGACATCTTTAATAACTTGCAACAATGGGATTTTGACACATAGGTTTTTCAATTCTCCGACGAAGTCGAACTTAGGTCGAGGGATAGTTATAATTACTACTAATATTTTGGAGTATGGAGGACTTTCATTAATAATAGGAGTGGCATCCTATGCAACAAGAGTTTCAACATGAGTTATTTCAGTGTGTTGTTTCTGCAAGTGCTCACAGATTGGGGTTTTTTTTCTAGGTGAATTTGTTTCTACATGTTCAATGATAATATGTGATGTTTGTTGGTTTAATACTCTACCCGATATTAAGTGTACATCATTGCATGCAATAGGGGAGATGTGGTATGTAGGGAAGGTAGGTGTTTCAATTTGTTGAACTACCTTGTTATTTGGGTTTGGGTTAGGTTGCATAGGCAGTCGGTGTCGTAATGGTGGGTCACTTGGTAATACATTTAAGGGGAGTGGAAATGACTACTGCTATACGGGTAATTGAGTTTGTATGGGGATATTCCTAGCTTGGAAAAGAAAATATCACCATCATGGAGGCCATGGGAATGTTTGATTCGGATATTGCATCCAAGGTGTGGCATATTGAACCTGCGGTGGGCCAATAATTTTCCATGGGGTCAAAGGATATTGAATTTGTTGTGGGATATATGGATTATACATATGATTCCGAGTATCTAAAGATGAAGTTGGGTTTGTTACATGCCAAAGTATCTCACTACCAAATGTCACACCTAAATGTTTCACTTTACCAAGTGTCATAAGTGTCGTACTTAATTTTTGAGACTTCATCACCATGAAGAAGTGTTTGTCATGACCCATAGACAATTTGGAAAGGAAACCTATCAGTTAAAGGTAAAAATGCTACCTTTCTACTTGATATTTTGGCCTTGTTTGAGCTTCATCTCCCTCCTTTCCATATATAAGGAGTGATGATCCCTTGATCATTTCTCCCCTAGAGTGTATTAGGGAGTGATGATCCATTGATCATTTCTCCCCTAGAGTGTATTAGGGAGTGATGATCCATTGATCATCACCCTATGCAAAATTATGGGGGGCGATGAAGTTGTTGCAACTATTTTTCCTTTATTTGTGAGGTTGTTTCCGAGAGTTTGTAGTTGGTTAAGGGATTGGTTTGAGCTATCTCCTTTTCAAGGAAAAGTAAATATTTTTGGTTGAGCCAAATCCTCTTTTGACCACATCCTCTCCTAAAAAATGTCCTATGTTTATGATACCTCAAAGGCTATATAATCAAGGCCATGCTTGAGTGAAACAGGGGAGAGAGAATTTCAGAGTATCATACTTATGATCGCGAGACATTCAAGAAGAGAATATTGAGAACATCATACTAATGGTTGTGTGATATCCAAGCGGTTGGAAAGCAGAGCTTGGAGGAGCTTCTGCCATGTCGAAATTGAGATTTTAAGTGCTTCCATTTTGTTGGATTTACATTAATACATAACTTGGCCTATTCCTCTCATGTCTATGCATTCAATTGTATGCATGTCTATTGTTGTTAAAATTCATCATAGATATATCTATTTTCACTTAACAATATAGTGTGGAAGAAGGAATTTTCGCTTTGTTCTTTGTAGGTATTTTCTTGCCCTAGGAGCTTGAACATCATGATCAAAAGTTGGAGTAGCGAGGGCAATCAACATAAAAAGGTAAGTCATCCATCTCTTCCTTCTCATTTTAATTGTTGAAATAGGTCTAGGAGGAAAGTATTACACCATTTATTTTCCTTTTATCTTGGATCAAAGGGGGTTCTTGATCCGATGGGGGTTTCACCTATCTGCAGGGGGAACTTTACCACAAAGAAAATTGGTGACTTCATTGGGGAAAGTTCTCTTTAGTCTTTCCTTGGTTTTTTCTAGTATTTTGAGTCTTTCTTGTTACTTGATCTTTTTGGTTTTGATACTTATTCTTTTATTTCTATCCTTCCCATATCATAATTAGGAAGCTCTCTGAACCAAATACATGACCCTATCTCAGATCTAAGAAAAGTTTGAGTTTTTTAACCACTTTATAGGCTTCATCACCCCCTATAAGGGATTACAGATTGATGAAACCATGATCATCTCCCCCCCATAGTGTCCTAGGGAGTGTTAGTCCCTTTTCATTTCCCCGTCTGCATAGTTGCAAGAGCGATAGTCCATGTTTTGAGTGAATTTAGATATTTTTTTGCCTTTTGTTTGTCAGATTTTTGTATCATGCCTCCACATTAGAGCCTCTTCTTTCTGTATGAGGTTTTGATTGCTTAGGATCCAATGCTCATCATTGGCTTAATCCTCTTTGAGTCTCTTTTTATTTTTTATTTTGTTTGAATGCACATCACTATATTGGGTTAACTGTGATCCTTAGATTGTGTCTTTGGCATCTTTGGCTTGAATGTCACTTCTTGTTGATCTTTAATGTTCTGAAATTTGTTTCAAAGTTTTGAAACTAATCTTTTTAATTTGCATTCAATTCTCTTTCTTGAATTGAAAATTGCACTCTTATTTTGAGAAATTGCTTGTTTATGACCTATTATAAAATTGGTTTCTTATTTTGAGTGGCAAGTATTGAGAGATTTCTTTCATTTGAATTCTTTTGATTCTTGTCGACCTACTTGATTGCATTTTTTGGTTTGCATTATTTTATTGTGATATCCTTTTCATTTTCATTTAGTTCTTTTCATCTCATTTGAAAGAAGGAAAACAAAAGAAGTTGCATTAAAAAAAATTATTGCATTTATTGGAAAACCAAAAAGTAATTGCATTCTAGTTAGTGGGTGGAGCATGTTTGAGCTTGCATTTTAAAGAGAAATAAATTGCATTTAAAAAAAAAAATCCAAGAATCGAGTATCCTACAGTGTATTTGACTCATATATCAAAAAAAAATTGCATTCAAAGAGTAGTTCATGTTTCTTGCATTGAATGTTAAGCTTGTTTCTTTGCTTGACACCTCTTGCTCCTTTCTGTATATAGGCTTCATCGAAACTAAATATTGCATTCCATTCCTTGTTTTGGAAATATCGGTCCTCCTTACATTGCTATATTGAGTTTTCCTGGATTCACTATAGGGTTATCGGTATGGTTGTTTTCCACTCCAGTGATGACAAATGCTCCCGGTGCCTTGAATGTAATCCATCCACCTCAACCTAATGTTGACCATTTTCCTTCTTTTCATGTTGGGTATTCTTCCCTTTCTTCGTCCATGCCTACTGAAATATGTGATGCTAGTAACCAGGAGGCTAAGAAGGACAAGAAAAGGAAGAACACGATGAAGAAAAATAAGTAAAGGGGAAATCAACCAACCACTATTAATCATGTTGGGAGTGTTGATCATGTTAAGAAGCCTAAGACGATAGGTCACAAACCAAGTTCCATTGTAGAATTTGTAAGGGTGACCACCTTCTTAACATTTCCATGGTATTTTGAAGGTTTTATAAGTGTGGTCTCAGGGTTCCCAACAACCTGTTTCACCGGCCTCTGTAGGTCATGCTAGTGATGGTCCGTCGACCAATGATAATAAGTTTGGGGGTAAAAAATGTAAAGTCAAGTTTTCTTGCAAGTTATGCAAGAGAATTCATCATACTTATCATTGCCCTCATATAGAGGAGGCTTTACATTATTGGAAGATAGTGTTGTTTCCCAACAACAACCTTCAATTGTTTCCCCTACCCAACCTATGGTTGATGAAGTGGTCAATATGATTCAATCTTCGGTTGACCCCACTCTTCCCTTGGAGAGTGAATTGAATACCACTGATGTTTTATTTGTCATTTCAAATTGTTTTGGACAAGGGGACATCCCGTCCATTTCAACGGAACCCCCTCCAAGTACTAAGTCACTTCCTTTGATTGGAATAGTCTATAAAAACCTCGTCTTCCTTCAAGTATCCATTTCCAAATAATTGTGCAAGTTGTTGATAAGTGAATATTTCACACTATCGTATATGAATGGGCCTCTGTTAGTATATTATCCTCAATTGCTTGGCAAGATTTAGTTTCTCTTGAGCTTGTGCCACCCACTAATCATCTATTAGATTTTAATCGAAGACATAGTGAACCTTTATGAATCCTTCCTTAGCTGCCCATCAACTTAGGAGGGAAAATTGTCTGTATTGACATCATGGTAGTCCAAGGCCCCTTGGATTTTAATTTTCTCCTTGGGTAGGACTATGTCTATGATATGAAAGTTGTAGTTTCCACACTCTTTCAACTGATTCATTTTCCCCATGATGGGAGCATGGTGACCATTGATCATCTTTCATTTGTTAGTCCTGATCATTGTATGAATGTTGACCATCTGACTTCCCTAAATGTTCCTTACATTCAAGTGGTTTCTCCCCCACCACGGGTCAATTATGTGGCATTATCTTCCATGCCTTCAATTTATAATGAGAAGGAGCCTCTTGTTGCATGATCATCTTCTTTGGATTTAGTTTCAATAGTTGACATGGTAAATCCCTCGCTAGGGAAATTGGAGCTTTTTCCCCTCTGTTGATAAGAGTGATTCTCTTGACATGTATTCCTTCCATAAAATTATTATTATGTCTGATGAAGACCTATTGGAATCCATGTTCAAGGTTAATGAGCTTAGTTCGCTTTATGTATCAAGCTCGTTAAAAAATGAAACAAATAACCATGAGAATAGATTGATTTATGTGTCAAGCTCATTAAAAAATGAAACAGATAACCATGAGCATAGTTCGCTTTATGTGTCAAGCTCGTTAAAAAAAGAGACAGATAACCATGAGCATAGTTCACCTTCTATGTCAAGATCATTAAAAAATGAAACAGACTCCCATCTACTTGATCTTTCACTATATATAGTACTTGAACCTTCATTTCTTCCACCTGTATTAGTTGATCATGTTTCGTCCTCCCTCTCTAGTGAACCTTTTCATATTAGTAGCCAAGAGTTTAATTGGATGTAGAATAAGAGTTAGTAGATGAAATGAATCTTGGGGGGCATGTATCCATATATTGGACATCATGTTAGAGTTAAGACACTAGCTTCTACTGGGGGAAAGTACCAACCTCTGGAAATCATGTTGGGAAAAAATCGTCAATGGGTATCACCTCGGGCACAATTTCATTTTCAGTTTTAATCTTATGTAAAAATGAAACCACCCTTGAGAATAGTTCATTTTTTTGTTTCAAGCTTGTTAAAAAATGAAGTGTTAAGCAAAGTTCCATTCTTAGTTTCAAGCTCGTTTAAAAATGAAACCAACTATGAGGACATTTTGATTCTATTTTTCAAGCTCGTTTAAAAATGAAACCAACCTCTTGTTAGAGAATGTTTCCCCTGTGGATAGGTGAAACATCCCTTAGATTCCTAGACCCCTATTACCAAGACAGGAAAGTACAAGTGGTGTTATATTCCTTTTAGATCTAATTCAGCTAATCAAATGAGAAGAAGAAAAGTTTGACATACCTTATTCTGGCAACTGTCCCTTGTGCTCCAATTCTCGGGCTTGATTTGTAAGCTCATTAAGTCATATCAGATCCTGCAAAGAACAACAAAATACCTTTCTTTTACTCTACATGATTAACCAAATAGATATGTCCATGAAGACTGAACAACAATAAACCAGTAGATACAAAAGTACACATACTTAAAGGAAATAGGCCAAGTCTATTAATTAAAGAACCCAAAGCAGATACAACATAGTTACCAATTTAATGAGAACTGTGACCTCAAAACGAGAACTCTAGCCCTTAAAACCCATATTTTTGCATAAAAAACATGAAAATCAACCCCCAAATCAAAAAGTGGTGCTATCGATAGCACCATTTTTTGTAACCGGGTCAAAATTACAACTTTTTTCAAGCATGGGCTTAAAGGATCAAATGGCTTCTCAAACAAACTTTAAAATCAACCCCCAAATCAAAAAGTGGTGCTATCGGTAGCACCATTTTTAGTAACCGGGTTTAAATTACAAATTTTTTCAAGCATGGGCTTAAAGGATAAAATGGTTGCTCAAAAAAACTCTAAAATCAACCCCCAAATCAAAACATGGTGCTACCGATAGCACCAATTTTTCTGACCGGGTCAAAATTACAACTCTTTTCAAGCATGGCCTTAAAACATAAAATAGTTGCTTAGAAAAACCTTAAAATCAACACCTAAATAAAAACATTACGCTACCTAAGGAAAAATGTTTTTTTCTAAACGTTATAATTACGACCAAATTCAAACTGTGGCCTTGACAACAAATCCCTACACAAATAAAAAACCCAAA
>JASDQU010435859.1:58705-83789 GCA_032191745.1 Picea mariana
TTTTAATTGATCCAAAAAAAATGAATTATATTTTTTTGGTAAATATTTAAAAATAGTTTTATTTAACTACAATTATTTTCTATGTATTGAAGTAAAAGTTAAACAATGTGTTAAAAATGATATTTTCCACTATATTTAAAAAGTATGGAGCCATAACTTAATTAAGGACACATAATTATACGAAAAACCTTAATTTAAAAAAAAAATTGTGTACAACATTTTTAACATTGGATGGAGCATGGAAATATGATTAAAAACACCATTGAATAAAAAAATAAAAAAATAAACTTAAAAGTTTGAAAATAAATGAAAAACCACCATTGAAAAAAAAATTAAACAATTTGAAAATAAATGAAAAAACAAGCATTTAAAAAAAAAAGAGTGGAAGCCTTATGTATCAAAAAATTTAAAATATCAAAAAACCACCTAAAAAGGGAGGGGGATGCTACCAGTAACACCATTTTTAAAAACGGGGTAAAAAACTTGATCCCCCCAAAAACAAGAACTCTGCAGAGTTCTTATTAAGTTGGTAACTATGTTATACTTACAATTTGAGTTTGAAGATGCAACAACGCCTCTAGGCTCTCCTTGTCCAACCTTTGCATGAATAATATAAGATCAATATATCGATGCTATTACTAATTTCTCCCCCCTCTCCACCATGGAAATGCCTCCAATTTATAGGCTTTTAGAGGCTCAACCACCTTGAGTATTTTTGGAATTGGTTGAGGATATGGCTCCATAGGTTGTGAATCTTTCCTAAGATAGAGCCATAGAGTAGGATTCAGTCCAAAACAAAACCCAACCTTCTGAGTTGTCCCTTAGAAGAAGGTGGGATTCACCTTGATTTCCTCAACCAACAATGGCACCTCCATAAAGATGAAGAAAGGGCACCATGGCACCCCCTTAACATGGTGCAGGGAGCGTCGATGCTCCCTAAGCATAGGCAGAGGAGCTCCAAACTTCTTAAATGTCCAAAGAATAGTCAAAATCCCAGGTAAAAAGGTATGTTTCGACTGTCGAATGATGGGGCTTTTCCTTCCAACATGATTTAGGGTTTGTGGCAAGTGTTTTTATGGCGTCGATTGAGTTACAACACTTACTAAAAGTGTATAAAACATGTTACAACACTTGCAAAAAATTGGGTGACACTTGTGATGCTTACGATGTGACTTTTGTGCCACATGTGACACTTGCAACACTTATGATGTGACATTTGTGCCACATGTGACTCTTACGACGTGACATTTGAAACACATGTGACACATTATGAAAGCGTGGAAATTTGATGTGTAACACTTCGAGCAAAGTTTCATCCTCTATTTCAAGCTCGTGTAAAAATGAAACCAACCTCGAGCACAATTTTGTTCTATGTTTCAAGCTCCTATAAAAATGAAGTAGACACCCAACGCATAGTTTAATTCTTTGTTTCAAGCTTGTGTAAAAATGAAGCAGACACTTCAAGAATAATTTCATTCTTTGTTTCAAGCTCATTAAAAAATGAACTCCTTGGAGTCTTCTTTAAGCTATTTTCAGACTCCCTAAACATGAAAAGATTGTCGAGTGAGATTGTTTCCTTTCACACTCATTAAAATTATTTGAAAGGGTGTCTATTCAGTGTAAGTTTCACCCTTTTTCAGACCGAATGGACTAATTACGAAAAAGGAATACTCTATTCAACCTCAACTAGAAGAGTTCTCCCTTGTATTGTTTTACACTTTTTCGGGCTTGGGGGACCAAATTTACAAAAAAGAACACCCTTGTAGTCTTCTTTAAGTTCTTTTCAGACTCACAAAACTTGAAAATACAATCAAATTTGTATTCTTTAAGCTCGTAGAATTATACATTGAAGGATTGATCTAGATGGATCTAGGGAACATCACAAAAGTTTCAGAAGTGTCTCGGGAGGCTCAGAATGGCCTCAACAGACATCAAAAGTGCAAAAAATAAGAGTTTCCAAAACTCACTAAAAAGGACATGATCTGGAAGAGAGCGTCACAAGATTTCTAACGGCGCAAATGGCTCATCAAATGGAGTTACAGATCAAAAGATATAAGTGGTCAAAGTTTTGGTCAACCTAGCCCAATTAGTGGCGATGAGTCAACATCCATACTGTTGACGTCAGCATCAGTAAGGATGACATCAGTGTTCATACAGCCTATGTGGAAATCACATGGGGTGACACGTGTCATGATGATGTCAGTATGACATCAGCATGCCACGTGGAAACACCAAAGGCTACCACATGTCACTCAGATTTGGATTTTTTAGGGCGCCACGTGGACGAGTAAAAAAGTGCCACATGGCACCCCAGGTGATGCCATGTGGCACCACCCAAAAGGTGCCAAGTGTCCAGAGGTGATGTCAGCATACACAGTGGACAAATCAGTGGATGCCACGTGGCCCAATAGGGAGGCACCATGTGGCACCCCTGAAATGCATAAGGAGGCTCAGCGGTCGAATAATTAAAAATATATATAAAAATAGAATTCTTCCAAATATGGAGGAAGTTCCACTATATACAATAGATTTGCCATATTTAGTAACCACTAACTATATGCCAAAATTGTCTGCCATAAATAGCCAATTGTCCGCCATTCTAGCAACAGTCTGCCAAATATAGCAGGCCGCTCGCCAAAACTATCGCCATACTTAGCGGAGCGTGCCAAAATATTGTTTAAAAAAGTGGAGTCCACAGGATTCGACCCCTGGACCTCCTCTAACCTACACCTTAAACTTATCTCTGCCAACTGATACACCAACCTCCTCATTAATGCTAACCGCCCACAAAAATGGTATAAGAAGGGGGTCTCGCCAGAGTTCGGGAGAGACATAGAGCACGAGAGAGGAGTCTGAGTGCTCCCATATGGAATTGTACGGCCTGGTATGGATTTTGGCATGCTTTTCGAGATTTCTCAGCATTTATTGCAGGAGCAGTGGCACACAAACCGAGGTTGGGTGTCTCTTGGGTCTGAAAGTGTCTGACTCGGATTGAGGCAGGGAGACAGTCATTATTAGTTAAAATGATGCCACGGACGTAGTGGTGGTGTTAGTTTTCTGATCTGAGCAAATATTTTGTATCTGAACTCCAGAATGAGTCATTTATTGCAGATCCAGTGGCATGGTAACCGAGGCAGAGGTGTCTCTTGGGCCTAAAAGTGTCTGACTCGGATGGAGACGATTTGACAGTTGTTTTTAGGTAATTCAGAGATGCAAATCCAATGGCGAGGTTTGTTTTTGTAGCAGAGCTTCAAATCAGCAAGCTAAGTTCTAGAGAAGCCAATGTAAGCATGATTTTCATTATGTTGTTTTGTCATTAAATGTTGCAGCATAACATGCGTGTTATATGTCTAAAGGAACACAGAGAGGTTGCAACAAGGCAAAAAGATCATCTTATTCTTTCTATCTATTCTTTTATTCTTTCACATCAAATCAATCAGTTATATGTGACAGAGAAATTATGGCACTTGCATGATAAGTGACCAATGAAGCAGTTCTAAAACTCGTGGTTTCAGGATCTTTGTATGGGCTGCATATTTATGCTTGGATCTAAGCAGCAGATCTAAGGATTTTGATGGCTCCATGTTGACGGGGGTCATATTTTATTCTTCCTCTTTTTATGTATTGAGTATGTGGGAATGATTTCCATGTCAACATCATGGATGCCTCATGAGTATGAGAACTTATGAAGCTTGTATACATTCCTGATCACATTCTGATCTCTTGTTGCCGTCACCGAAAAGGGACTTTGGCCTTACAACTTGTAGAGGAGAGACATCATTACAGCGAGGAGAATAAACCAGTCAGGCTTTAGAGCATGACCCAGAGAGGTAGCCAACACTGAGTGAACTTTGTTATTAAGGGAAGTGTCATATCCATTATGTGTATTATGTTCTTATGTTGTTTTTCCATGAATTTGCACACATAGTATGTTAAATGCAAGCATGACATATCGCACATAAGGAAAACTAAAGAGGTTTTAGTCACTTCGAATTCAAGAGCATAAGACTTCAACTTTACCTTTAATTGCACATCGCTCAAGTAAAACGATCTATAACTGACCCTTTTGAAGGAGTGACAGGAACAACCAATTATTGGAAACTTATCTCCCTCGGGTTTAGATCAAGGACCCATATGGGACCGAACCCCTCCTTCTTTAGGTTCGTTAAAAATGTAATGAGGGACTCATATAAGATGAGTTATACTTAGAATATGTTATCCTCCTCAAGATCATTAAAAAACAAAAATTTACTCACCATCCATGGTGGGGAGGATATTTGAGAGAAGTGGGTCATTTATTGGAAATCATTATGGTAGTTGTTTGTTGTCTCCCTTGCGCATGGCACCTATTTGTTTCTTGTCTTACAATTGGGTAATCTTCTTGCCTCTAGGTCATACCAATCCTATGAGATTTTATGCTCCTTCGAACCACCTGAAGAGTGCCCTAGTTATCATCGCACTATGTGTTGGTCTATCTCTCAATTGAGTCAATGTTGTCAAGTCATTTTCCATGCCTCACAATGTTCAAGGGAATTTTTATCCCAAGTCAACCACTCTGTAGTATTACTAAACTTCATCCTCATGTTATTTTGTACTCATTTGATCTATAATATTACATCACTTTCCTGTGTCAATTTCGTGTCGATGATGGGGGATACATCATGACTCTCCTTCAACCATTTTGTTCCTGTCGACTTCAACACATTATACAAGTATTAGACTTAGAAACCAGTTAGCACCTTGGAACTTGCATGCCTCAATGGAAGGTGTCCTCGCATTTGACAATAGGTTTACATCATTAGTTTCTAATCAAATGATTCCACGAATTTTCAACTTCATCTCATTTGTTCACAATCGTTGGAATGTACAAGGGTGCCATTGGATTCATTGTCATCATTGGTGATTTCCCTTGCACTTGTTAATGGTATGCATCAATGACCGGTAATAAAGTGGTTTCTACCATGTTCAACATCAAGACATATATTCACATGACTATACTCATACCATTTTGGGATCAAGACGAAGACCCTGGGAACTCCTTAGACACCTAGGTTGCAATGGATATTATTTGACTACTTAGAAGATTCCAGTATGGTCATCATGTTGGCAATATCATTGATATATATGTTGTCACAAAGATCCATTTTGTATTGGTCCATGATTATGTTTTTGTCATATCATAGCTCCAATGTGTACTCTTTTGTAGCTATGACCTAATTACGTCATGGAAGGTATGGAACCACATTGTATTTTTGGTGGTCGTTCCCTTAGTAAATATTTTCATGGATCTGCACTCTATTGGTCAACAACCATGTTTTGAGTCAAGTGCATTCTGAGCATGGATATTCCTACCTCGAGGATGATATGTATTTACTATTTGATGTTTGTTTATAGCTTTTTACCAGTTCTCCTATTCCACCACCCTCACATACATATTTTTGTAAAGTGTTTCGGCCATCAAATTTTCTTTTTGCATCACACTTTAGGGGGCATCCGTTACATGCCAAATTGTCGCACTACCAAATTTCCCACCTAAGTGTCACACTTTACCAAGTGTCGTAAGTGTCATATGTATGTGTCATGACTTCATCAACATGAAGAAGTGTTTGTCATGATCCCTAGACAAGTTGGAAAGGAATCCTATCAGTTGGAGGTCAAAATACTACCCTTTTCCTTGAGATTTTGGCCTTGTTTGAGCTTCATATCCCCCCTTCCCATTTACATGGAGCAATGATCCCTTGATCATCACCCTATGCACAATTATGGGGGGCTGTAAGTTGTTTCTACCATTTTTCCTTGATTTGTGAGGTTGTTTCCTAGAATTTGTAGTTGGTTAAGGGTTTGGTTCGATCTATCTCCTCTTCAAGCTTCAAGGCAAGGTCAATATTGTTGGTTGAGCCAAATCCTGTTTTGACCACATCCTCTCCTAAAAACTATATTATGGTTATTATACCTCAAATCATATATAATGAAGGCCATGCTTGAGTGAAAGAGGGGAGAGAGAATTTCAGAGTCTCATACTTCTGATCTTAAGACATTCAAGAAGAGAATAATTGAGAGAATCATACTTATGATTGTGTAATATCCAAGGGGATGGAAATGAGAGCTTGGAGGAGTTGCTGCAATGTCAAAATTGAGATTTTAAGTGCTTCCATTTTGTTTTCTTTCCATTATTACATAATTTTTCCTATTCCTCTAATGTATATGTGTTCAAGTGTATGCATGTCTATTGTTGTTAAAATTCATCATAGATATATCTATTTTCACTTAACAATATTGTGTGGAAGAAGGAAGTTTCACTTTGTTCTTTGTGGGTCTTTTCTTGCATCTGGGATCTTGGAAATGAGGACAACCGACGTAAAAAGGTATGTCATCCATCTCTTCCTTCTCATTTTAATTGTTGAAATAGGTCTAGGAGGAAAGTAGTACACCATTTGTTTTCCTTCTATCTTGGATCAAAGGGGGGTCTTGATCCAAGGGGGGTTTCACCTATCTGCAGGGGGGACTTTACCACAAAAGGGTCTTGAATCATACCCGATGGATGCATTTTCCATGGATTTTTGGAGATAAAATGTGTGTGTTCAGTTTCTTCACTTGATCCCTGAAATATCGCTTTCAGTCTTGCCAATGATGGGAATATTTTTGTGGGATGGCCTAATTCAAAAATGCCACATACCTCCACGTTGTAAAGTGCACATTCCTTACAAGGGTTCTTATCTCTACATTTGGGACAAAACACTTCTAGAGATTTTTCTACTTTAGCCTGCTTCTGTTTTACTTGGAATACATCTATTTGCATAGTTAAAGAACTAAGGATATCATTTTTAAAGTTTTCAAATAGATTATCGATTTCCACCCTTGTTACTCCACCATTAGATGATTTTTGTATCATGGCAGAGGCATCTCATGCTTGGGTTCTATTCCTTGATGATCCCCTTGAACTTCTTAATCATAAAGCAACGATGACATCGTAAGGTTATTTTGATATGTCCCCTTTTCCCATCAAATTCACCATGTCTAAGAAGTCATCTCTCATTCCTCGAATTAGGATTTTCTTCAAGATGTCCTTATCCAGATCACTATGTTTGGACCTCTGCAAATTGTATTGGAGGCATTCAATATAGTCCTCCAAACTGTTCTCCTCCTTCAGGAACATTTTGAAAATTCCCTCTCTCTAGTCTCATGTCCTGTAGTAGTCTTGATATTTTCACAGGAATAGTTGTTTCATATTATCCCAAGAAATTATTTAATCACCACCAAGACCCATAAACCACCTTAGTGTGACTCCCTTCAAGGTAGTAAGGAAAAACTTCAACTTCTGATCATTTGAAGTATAGTTGTAGCTTCGACACATAATATCAAACTCAAAAAGGAAGCTATCTGGATCTTCATTGGCCAGACCGTGAAAGTTGGGAGAGTGGAAAGGGGAATATTTTTCATTAGTGCTTGTCTAGGAATGTCCCCAATGGAAAATTTGAAGGTGGAGAGCATATTGTTTTCATTTACATTTTCCATATGCCTCTGCCACAAAAAGCAAAGTATTTTCCAATCAGACCTGGGAATATCCTTTGGTTGTGGGGGGTCTCCTGATAATTTTTCAGGGTGTCGTGCAACACTTCCATGGTCTAAAATGGGGTTATCCAGGGGTTGATTGAACTTCAACCTTGAATCTTGGTGCTCATGTATTTGTCCTTCTATATCCCCGTGGAGTTCTATCAAATATTTGTATTCAACTTTTGTTATTGTTGTGGATGATTCAAGATTAATAGAAGGCTAATAATTAATCCTTTCATGGGGTTCAATCTTCCGAAAACTTGGTTCTGAGGCAGATGATTCTTCTTTTGAAATAAACTCATGAATGTATGTCACCCACCCTTGATCCAGATTTATTTTTCCACCACGGTCCCTCCTACCTGTAGGATTAGTATTTTGGGGGCACTGCATTCTTCTCCTACTTTATTCATGCAACCTGCATGTCCTGGGTTCCCTAAAATACATAAAGAAAATGTCATTTGTACTCTTGTGCCCTTAATAGCCTCCCTGACAATGACGCCAAAATGTTGGTGTATTTAATTGTCTTATTAAAACATCCAATACATTAATTTTCAACCCAGAGTGCATCTTTTATTGCAATTTTATTGTACAAAATATATGTAGGAATCCATGCCCTAACTGACACTATCTGATAAACTGAAAGACTAAATCTCAAGAATTACACACACACTACAGACTAAGATATTCACTAATGACAAGAAAACATACTTTTTGAATTATGATCCTCACCTAACTAGATAAAGCACTCTTTCTTGGAAGTAAAGGCTATGCACACTTGCTAAAAGTAAGATCACATTGTTGAAACAAAACACTGTGCACACTTCCTAGAAATAAAACTGGGATACCAAAATTTAAATACTTTCACAGTGCTCTATTTAAATAAAACACCTGCTGAAATGAATTGATCAAATCTCATTCCTGCATTGAATGAAATAAAATCACACTTGCATAAATGAAAATCATTCTTGCATAAATGAAATTAACCACATTAGCTGAAACGGAAAACACTCTTCCATAAATTAAAGAAACCACACTTGCTGAAATGGAAATCACTCTCGCATAAATGAAAGAAACCACACTTGTTGAAATGGAAAACACTCTTGCATAAATGAAAGAAACTACACTTGTTGAAATGGAAATAACTCTTGCATAAATGAAATAAACCACACTCGTTGTGAAAATGAATCAATTGCTTGAAAAGGGAACAAACCACACTCTTGTTGGGAAATAAAATACGTCACACATTTGTTGGAAATGAAACTGATTCACTCTCTATAACTAAAGTAATTCATTCAACTGGAAAGAGGCACACCCTACTGACATGAAGTAAATCAAAAGAAAGTTGATTATTCATAAAATGGGAACCATCTACAACATTTTGAGTCTAGCTAAATTAATAATTTAATCAACATCAATCTTTTGAATGTAAGAAACATGTAACAACAATAATCTTTGAACTAAACCAGATTCACAATATAGCTTGAGTAATAGCACTTTGCATCCGCACAATAATACTCATAATCTAATATTAAATAACAGTAACAAAAAAAATCTGAAACACACTACAACAATCACTCTCAATATAGGTCTACCTAGTAATATAGTAACAACAACCCTGCTAAAGAGGAGGGCCCTTCATCCTTAGTAGGGTTTGGAAAAGATAGAAAAACTAAAACTTAATTGCACATAAAACTGAATCAAAAAATTGTTGAATATTTATTAATCCAACTCAATAAGTACAGGTGCAGATGTTATTTCTCATCGACCAGAATGATTCATCCAAAAACTAGATTATTTTGGGAGCAAAAATGCTCTTCTTTTTAAAATCTCCCTCTTATAAATTGTTCTTAGAAAAATGACAATTACGAATAGTATTGAGAATCTTTCGATTCTCAAGTTTTTCAATATAGTCTTAGTTAGGAAGATATCCAATATTTCTTACAACTGGTCATAATGTAAATTATTAATTACAGATATTGTTTAATGAACTTCCCTATAATTCGGGCTTGTCGAAACAAACTCGTGATAAAAAAATACTCATGAATTTTCAAAAATAGCCATGTCATCCATGGATAAAGGTCATTGACACGAGGGAATTTGCATGAATCGGAAACCCGATCAACATCGGTACAAAAAGTTATTATCTCTAGATACCATCCTTGGTCTATTGGAAATAATAGTGCTTTGGAAGTAACAACACTCTGGGAGTAACAATACCTCACGAGAAACAACACTTTGGGAGTAATTGCACTTCGAGATTAAAAACACCTTAGGAGTAACAACACCCCAGAAGTAATAGCATCTCAAGAGTAACATCACTTCGAGAGTAACAACACTTATGATAGTCGATTATCTTGTAGGCATTTCTTAACGCATTGTTAGTAAATACTCAAAACAACAGTTATCCTTCTCAAATGCAAGAAATACTTAATGAAATGAGGTATCATATGAACTTAGCATACCTAGACAAAATAAAATATATTGGACAACAATGGTTATGAAAAGGCATGGTTGATATAAGAAAAGTGGATGAATTAATAATAAAAGGATGTCAAAAAGGTGTTAGTTTCTTAAACCAACAAATGTAACACCATTTTCCCCCATAACTATATTTATGCTAAGACTTCATGAAATGTGATAATGGAGCATGTAATTATGTTTATAATTAATGAAAAACATCATACAACTGACTAAGAGGGAAAACACCGTGAGTAATTGGCCATGATACCACAAGTGGGACTGGTGAGGTGGAACTGAGAAGTTTCAATGAATAAAATAGGAAGCTTGCTCAACATTCTAGCCTACACATGTAGGAATTGAATACACCACTTTCCAATGTATTCGAATTTCATAGAACCACATGATTAGTTATGGAGATCGGGATTGGGTGGTTGAGCAGTTATAATTGTTGGAAGATTTTGTACTTGGAGGAATGAACGGTCAACTAAAATCCTAGAAGAAAAGGACATACCTAGATTGCCTCTTCAAATTCGAGAGCCTGAATAGAGGGTTGTGTCTGAAAACGGACCACAAGAAACTCGATGATAGGTGGAAAACACCATAAAGATTTGGGAAAGCACAATTTGCAATAGAGGAGAAAATGAGCAAAAGAAAAGAGAACATGCTAAAAAAGATTACAACAACCTGAGAAGCTGTAGACAGATTCTCACAAAGATCCATAGTGAATAAATTGATTTGCAGACTCACAAAAAAGTTTAGCTGTGAGAAAGAGACTCACATGCATCATTCTGAGTAGCAGAGTAGTTGGGAAGTTTTCTTTGAGGAAAATAGAAAAATTTCCCAAGATATTAATGGTCTCCCTAAAGCAGTGAAGACTCATATCCATACTGAAGCAACAGAGGATTGTAACTTGGTAGTTATTGGAAAGAAACCGACACTAGTAAGGGGAGGTTTCCAAGGGACTGTGTAGCACAGAAGGGGATCCCTTGTGTGGAGGAAATCTAGTTGGGAAGGTACCTGATAAACTCATGGAATTCCTGAGCTTAGTGGGAAGAGGGAAACTTTTTTTATTTCTAATGGAGTGAAGGAGAGTAACATTCTTGATCCATTCTCTCAATTTGGTAGTTAGTTGAATTAGTCCATTGGTGGTATCATGGCCTCGAACGGGGGTGGAATGTTGTAGAAAGACACTGTGTAGCATAGACTATGGTTGGGTGGAAAGGCATTTTCCCTCAATCAGTTGGTTGGTTAAACCTTTCACTGAACAAATAAGTGTTTTATCTTTATATATTTCATGTATGTTTGGTGATGTAGATATATTGTTTATTGTTTATATGATAAATGTGATTAAATGAAAGAATGATTGAATCCCTTAGTAAAATGGATTATGTAGGACGGTTTTCACTGATTAACAATGGTGAACATGAATAGCCAAGTGAGCAGTGTGAATATAGGGTGTATCCTTGTAAAATTGTAACCCTTTGAAATGGAAATCTTGCAAGATATAAATCTTCATTGGTAGAGTGATAGTAGAGTATCCCTAACCTTTTAGTGAAGTTCCTATGTAATTTTACTAACCCGCTTATGCCTGGAAATCCCTGTCTTGAAATGGAAAGCTTACAGGATGAAAATCCTTAACGGGATTTTGAAGTAGGAATGCCTTAGCCTGCCACAAAGTGAAAGTGAGAGTCCAAGAAGGTCTGGTAAGATCCCAGTAGATAATCCAAAAGAGACCCTGAGCAGTTAAGTCTTGAATCATACTTTTATTCTAGGGAAAACTCATGTTTTGATTCAAAATGATTCTCAATCATCGATCTGGTGGAGAGAAAAGATCATGACCATTGGTCAGAAGGTGATTCCATTGAAGTTTCCAAGTGAAAAGGTTACAATGGGATTACAATGGGGGAGACTCTGAGTCAACAAGAGTCGTTGATCCATCAAAGGGCAAGATGATTAAAATCAGGACCATTGATGTCGAGTGTAAGTGCTATAAGTATATCATAAGATAAATGGTCGGAGACCTAAATGATGGTATCGAGGAGTCCAACGATGAGGGAGTCTGACGACTGTCAATCTATTGAAAGGTTTCTCGATAGATTACATCCATTGGACCTTTGATGATTCGTTCTAAGGAAGAATATCTAGAGCCTTTAAGTTCCATGCAGATGTGAGACTTTGAATGAACCTTGACCATTGAATGGAACTACCTGTGGATCGTTGGATCCATCAGATTGGCCCATCGGAGGAATGTCAATTAGAGTGGTCTATGATACTCAAAGTGAATGCACTCTTATGGTAAAGGACTCTAAGGGAACCCCAACCATTGATCGGTGATTTGGGGGTGAAATATAATCTCCATCGTAGATTATTCAAGAACCCCACCTTCCCCCGTGATGAATGGGTGAAGGAAGTAACATTAGTCATCAAATAGTTAGAGGTGTCGACATGATCGAGACCATTGATTTCCAATTCTAAGGGTTTTCAGATCTGTCGGAATGATCCATCGAAGAGGAACCCATTAGGATGGAAACTCATGCCTTATGACCTGCTATTCCAATGATGAAATAGTTTGAGTCGCTATTGATTGTTTATCTGCTGGAAAGGAATGATTCCAACCACCCGATTGGGGAATTTTTAATCCCCTAGTCATTGTAGTGAACCTTTAGGGAGATTCTTTCAGAAGTTGATGGTCGAATGAGTGATATTGAGAATGGTAATTTAGTGATGAGAGAGGTTCTTGCATAATATCATGATGAACAAGATCCTGAGAGAATCAAAGCTAAATCCTTAGTTTGAGAGAAAGAGGAAACTTTTAAATCCCATTAGCCTAAGAAGAATTGGGGTGTTGGTTGTGTTACAATGGGATAACTGGAGGTCATTTTGTTGGTGAGACTGCAACTCACAAAGTTTTGAGATTTGTGTATTGTTGGCCTACTCTCTTTTGAGATGCATACATTTATGTAAGAAAATGTAAAACATGTTAGTTAAGCATGGGAAGAGAGAAAAAATACTCAACACCATTGTAACATGTCATGATTAGTAGACCATTCATGTAGTGGGGTATGGATATCATAGGAGAGACAAACCCTCATTCTTTGAAGCAATATAAGTACATCTTAATTGTGACAGATTATTTTACCAGGTGGTCAAAATTTGTCCCTCTAATGCAAGTAAATGAAAGAATAGTCACTCAATTTTTGTAACAACATCTAATCACTAGATCTAGGGTCCTTCTGTCATTGTATTTCATAATGTTTTTTTTATTTTGCTTCGTCTTTATTGTCTGAATTTACTTTGGATAAGGGGATCATTTTGAGATATTCAACTAACTATTATCCACAAGGTAATGGAGTAGTTGAGTCAAATAATAAGAATATAATTCAAATTTTGAAAAAGATAGTCACAAAGAACCATATAAATTTGCATAATGCTTTACTCAATGCTATCTAGGATGATAGAGTTACTAGGAGGAATTGGGTACCTCTCCTTACTATTCAGTGTATGGACATGAAGCAATTCTTCCAACCAATATTTTATTTCCATCCTTACAATTGTCTTAGGCTTCGAGAGGTCAACCTTGTTCTATCCTTAAAAACATAATTGACACATTGACAATGTTGGAGGAGGAGAGGGAAAAGGCCAAACACAAATTTGCATCTCACCAGCAGATCATGAAAATATGGTTTGATAAAAATAAAGATGGTGATAAGAATTTTGAAGTAGGTGATTTGGTATTGAAGTGGGACAGAGTTAGCAAGCCCAAAGGGAAACATACAAACATTCAAAATTTATGGCCTGGTCCTTACTAGATTGCTAAAAAGATAGGAGTTGGTACATGCATATTACAAATATTGGAAGCAAAACTTGATCCGCTTCCCATTAATGGCCATATATTAAATCATTGCTTCACTTGATTGCTTATATAGGTGGTCTTATGTACCATAGTTTTTTATTCTTTATTTGTTGCATTTGTTTTTCTTTCATTAGTTTGGTTTATGTTTAATTTTCAAAATTTTATTGTTGTTGTTTGATTCTTGCTTTGCATGTTTTTTTTTACTTTAGCATAGTTTGCATGTTTCCATTTTGTAGTTTTCCTTGAAAAAAAATTGGAGGTATTGAGTTTTCTTCCTCTGGCGAAACATGACATCTATGCTGATATTATGGTAGTTGTGGGAGGTATTAACCTCCACGTGTAACATTGACAAGAGTAGGATATTTCAGGAATCAAGAAGAAACCATAAACCATTGGACATAACCCTAGAAGACAAGTCGGATAAAGAGAATAATTAATATTGAGTTTCTAGCCTCCAGAAAGAGAATTTGGCCCAGACAACTAAGGTAGAGCAATATAAATACAGGATTCCAGAGCTCGTTTGGACACACACATCTCGCAATTGCATAAATTTAGTGTGCACTGCAGAAATTTTGTAAGTGTGCAAGTCTGGAAAGTATTTGCAGCTGCAGCTACTACAACTTGTATTTTCAGTTTTAGGCTTGGACTTTCTCTTGGTTATGGTTGGGACTTTCTGCTTGGTATTCTAGCTCTGGAGAGTGATACACTACCTTGATTGGTTATTAGGCCTAGGTTTTGCTTCCAGAATTATTCTTTGTCAAGGTTAAGGTGCCTGGGGGTGGCTTCGTCCTATGGTTGAGTGACAATATTGCTATATTGTCTATGGTTAAACAATCACACCTATTATTTCTAACAGGTTATGGGCCCACACTATCTTCGGATAGTCTAACCGTTGGAAGATAGATTGGGAGGATTTGCTCAGTTACAGTTGCAATTGCAGTCAAATTTTTTGTTGCAACAACGAAACCATAACCCTCTTGTTGAGGCACCTTAAGTGAAGAGATTGACCTAATTTATGGATATCCTAGTACACCCTAACTTAGCGCACCTACTGGTACTCTCAATAAGCTAGGACATCTAGTTTGAGTTTTTGGTCAAATTCAAAGGTTGACCAAGTCAAAGAAGTCATGACTTACTCTATGAAGTCAGAAAAAAAAGTTAGAAAGGGATTCTAACTTCATAGCATGTAAGACAAGGATTGACCTCATCCTTGCTAAGAATAAAGTGTTGGATGTCGTGAAAGGAAAGATCACAGAACCATAGTTTGAAGAAGGAAAAGAGAAGGAACCTCAGAATGTTGCAGTTATGGAGAAGTTCAAGGACAATGACATCAATGTCATGAGTATCATAGTGGACTTTGTAAAAGACCACTGGAGACCTTACATCTCTCATCTTGACTGATCCAGATTATTTTCAGCATGAAATGAGAGTGGAGATATAATAAATAAATGCACAGAGATATTCCAGATATTCAATAATATAGCAGAAATGTATCAGAGATGCAACCATAAACACAGATATACAGTAATACACGATTTCTATTAATGAAATAAATGTACAGAGACTGTAAAAATACAAAGTGAAAGACTTGCTAGAATGGTGGCAGCTTATCTCTGAGAAGAGATGTGATGACTACTTGCATTCACAAGAACATGATTAAAATGAGTCTCTGAAGGCCTTTTTACAATAAACAGGAATGCCAAAAACCCTAGGAGATGAAGCGCCAAAAGTTGTGTGGGCTTCGTTTGGGTAATTTAGTACATCAACTTCTCAGGGTCGTAACTTTTGCATACGATCTCCGTTTTAGGCGCATGATAGCCCGTTGGAAAGATATCATCGAGGAGATTCATTTTGGGGGAAATATCATGGAAATTGCACCATTTTATGGTGTACTTATTTTTATTCCCGTGACCCTTCTTTTCATGTGGCTTGGACTAGTTTTCAGGAGATTGTTTGTTAGGGTCATCTTTTTCATAGTTTGGTTGTTGCAGATTTGCAAACCCAAACTCCCGTTTGTTTTGGTGCTTAAATTTCTGCTTAATTTTAACAACATATAGATAAGTAACACCGAGTGATGAGATGTCCAAAAAATCCATTTCAGTTTGGATGTATTTGTGTAGAGCTCCACGGTATTTCAGAACCAAATGTCGTTCGAAGTCTTTGATACCCATCTTGGTGCGCAAGGTATAGAAGGTATTGGTGAACTCTAGAACTTCTTGGCTCCTCTCTTTTCTCAGAGTGGTCCATCTCATGTAATGGTCCTCATAGTTGCCAATAGGGTAATACTGTTCCTTTACCGCATCCACAAAAAAATCCCAAGTGGGTTCGGCCCCATATATTCCAAAATCCTCTGTGGAAATTTTCTCCTAGTAAGTTCCCCACCAATGCTTGACATGGGGGAGATATTTAAGGAGTGAGAAGGTGATATTTTCCCTGTCAAAAAAATGGTGAACAGAGAAATAACCGTCTAGCAGATTTAACCATTTGTCTAGGGCATCCACATCTATCTGACCTTCAAATATGGGAATATAAAAATCAACCTGTACCTTGAAAGGAGAGGTGATTCCAAAGTGGTTGTTTGATGAAGATGCACTTATTTCTATTTCCAGGCATTGAAGGATGTGGGAAAAATTCTCCATCATTTCGTCCCTTTGTCGCGTGAGAGCTTGCTCAAGCAACAGATTTATAGGATTGTTTGCTCCGTCGTTTTTCTTTTCTTCCACCATGGAGGCTTTATTGGGTGTGAGAGAGATATTTAATTCAAGAAAGAAAATTTGGAGACCTAACTTGCTATACTCGGACCTCGTCAGGGACATGAATTGAAAAAAATGATCAAGAGCAGCCTGCTCTGATACCACTGATCTGGATTATTTTCAACACAAAATGAGAGCGGAGATATAATAAATAAATGCACAGAGATATCGTAGATATTCAATAATATAACATAAATGCATCATAGATGCAACCATAAACACATATATACAGTAATACATGATTTTTATTAATGAAAGAAATATACAGAGACTGTAAAAATACAGAGTGAAAGACTCGCTAGAATGGTGGAAACTTATCTCTGAGAAGAGACGTGACGGATACATGCATTCACAAGAATATTATTACAATGAGGTTCTGAAGGCATTTTTACAATAAATAGGAATGCCAAAAACCCTAGGAGATGAAGCGCCAAAAATCATGTGGGCCCCATTTGGGTAAGTTAGTACAACAACTTCCCATGGTCGTAACTTTTGCATACGATATCCGTTTTAGGCACATGATAGCCCGTTGGAAAGGTATCGTCAAGGAGATTCATTTTTGGGGAAATATCAAGGGAAATTCCATATTTATCCCTATTTTCCCAAAAACATCGTTTAGAGCCTCAAAATGGCCCCGGAAGTTAAAGACTGCTAAAAATAGTAAATTACCAAAATTGCCAGAAAATTGTTTTGAGCCAGTTGGAAAAGGTGGGTGGCCATCAATATCCACCTGGATCATTGACTCATATAATAATATGTATGATCCCCTAACTAATCTCTTCTCATTCAGAAACAATGGACAAGTAATGAGTCTGAAGAATGAGCTCCGTGACATGAAAATGAATAATGATGAAAGAATAACATCATACTTTGTGAGAATCTCTCAGTTAAGAGATCAACTAAAATATAATGAAGAAATCATTTCAAGGAACTAGTAAATACAATACTGAACAGCCTTTCCAAGACATGGGATGCATTTGTCACAAGCATGAAAAAAAGAAAGGAGTATCTCACATTTGAAGAACTTTGGACTTGATGTGCACAACAAGAATCAAGGATTAGCAAAAAAGAGAAATCCAAAAAGAAATACAATGATCAAGCCTTCACAACAAAATTCAAGAATTTTAGGAATAAGAGGAAGTTTGGCTTAAGGAAAAAAACAGATGAAGCATAAGTTGTCGAAGAAAGGGAACCCTCAAAGAAGACCAAGAAGGATAAAACAAACTTCTTCTTCTAAGTCAAGGTAAAAATATTCTTCAAAGTTCTTGTACATACCATGTTTACATAGTTTCTATATATATCTTGCATATCTATTTCTTAGAAGATAATATGTTCAAGTGAAACAATACCTATGGAAGAATAAAAAGATAAGGATTTCTATCATGATGACTACAAGTGAAGAAATACACATGAAAAGATGAAGTATGTTGACAACCCTTGGTAACAATTCTTGTGGAAGATATTATATAAGTAAAAACTGCCAGATAAGCCGAAATCAGAATCAAACTTGAAGAGACCCATAATAAGTCAAAACAGAAAGAAGTCATCAATCAAGAGGAAATTAGAAAAAGGATTGTGACACTTTGCAGAAGGCAATAAGGATGTAGACGAAAGCGTGGACTCTCTTAGATAGAGGGAGCTTATTATAGAATTCCAAAATAAGAGAAAGCATGCATGCATGAAGCAAGGATTAGGAGGGATCTAATCCTAAATGATATGATCCATTAAGGATTATGAATTATATGTCCATGTTCCCATTGAAAGTAGAAGCACATGTTCAGAAGAATTATTCTTCGAAAACAAGCCTTAAAGTATCCTTAGTTGTCCATATACATCCTATGATGAAAGGAAGAAGTTGGAATATTCAGGGCATGGAATACATAGAAGACTCCATGGACCCAAGAGATAAAGAGAAACATGAGGAATAACATGAAAATTCCAAGAAATAAAGAAAATCCAGAACAACCAGTTATTATACCGAGAATCACAAGACTACCAGTTTGGTTTGAACCCACTAGAGGCAATCAAGAAGAAGAAATGGAAGTTATGATAAAGAATAGTGTATGTAAAAAAATGTGAAAAATACTTGTGAATGGAAGCATTGCGAGATTCATAGGTTCTTCTAGAAGGAGGGAGAAAAAATATAACAACATCTCACCAGTATCCATGGATTGAAATTTACACGTAAAAGATTGTTCTTCCCAAATAAAGAAAGTGAGAAAGAAGCTTATACCAGAAAGAGACCCATGTATGCACATATAATAAGACCTTGTATGCATTCAAAAAACCTGATGTAGAGTATCTCATATACAACAAAAGCGTGGTGAAAACTTTATATAACAGAGATAGTGTATTAGAATAGTTACTTAGAAGTTTGAGATGATGGATTGCTAATCCATGGAAAACTCTCGTGATGAAAGAAGAAGTGTTGCTTGGATATGTTTCAGTTTGATATTTTCCATGATGTCATGAGCTAGCAGGAAATAGAAGTGTTAAACTCAACCATGATATATTGTAATGATCAGAGCTATATGAAGCCTTCATAGAAAACCAGTGTTCCATGATAGACCAAAGCACACCCTAAATTTTCAAAAATTTTGGGTACCACTTTTCTTCAAGTTCTTTATGATTGGAAGTAAATTTTTCCATTTCAATTTTAATGATCTCTTGAATATCATATAGTTTCAAAAAACATATTTTAATCTCTTAGAAAACTAAAATTTTCTAAGTCCTTGGGCCTTGTTTTGAAGTCAAATGATTTATCATTGGCAATTTTGGATCACTTTTATCACTAGACCAAAGTTAATGTTAAGCATCGATAGAAATTGAAATGTGTGCACTAATAGAAAAGTGAAATCCGTGCACCAAGGTCAAAGTAATTTTATGTGCCAATGTAAAATAAAATTCAAGCACCAATGAGAAAGTGAAATGAAGAAGTTGATACATAGTAGAACTCAAAATAATATCACTTTTCCAATAAGTGGCTATCGACGATCACTATGTACTTTTCCAAATGCAAAAGTTCAAAAGGGCTGCAATGTTAAAGTTTAATTTTACGTTGATAGGGCTTGTCACTGCAAATTTTGAATTTCATTTTCCACCATTTGAAAACCCAATCAATGACTTTGCATTGCACATTTCTCGAGGTTCCATACTATCACTCACCGAAAATCACTTTGCAATCACTGCAATTCAAAACTTATCAAAACATGAAAGTGATTAGTGACCATCGAAAAGTGAATTTGATTGTCATTAATTCATCGATTCGATAGTTGAAATGTCCAATTGGAATTTAAACTCAGAGATTTGGAGGATCCAATCGGGTTTAATTTAGATTTAGAAATCATGGTGCTCTATTTGGGTAATTTGATTATAAATTTTCAAAATATTCCATTGGTTGAACCACTTAGAGCTTGAATCTCAATAGTGTTCATCATGACTAAACATTATTGAGATATTTCTATATTGGGACCTTAGTTTGTCAGTTAGGATTTCCATTTCTAGTTTGAATTATTATCTATGGAAAATTTGTTGCATTTATATACCTCTGTACGAGGTGAATCTAATTTTTTAGCCAAAGTCAACTATGTGTGCCAACATTTGTTGTTCAATTGCTTATTTTTCTATGATTCCTCAACCCAGGTATATTTATAAGACTAAAATCTTTAAATTTGGAAGTTTGCACTTCACTGTGGAAAATTTCGATTGAGAGAGAAATTGACCATTCTATTATGGTAGCAGAAGTTGTTGAATTTTAATTCTTCTCATATTTATTTTTCAATTGGTATTGTAATCTTCTTTAATTATACTTCATTAAAAAATTTAGCATAATATTGTTGGAAATATATTATAGTGTGGATTATTGTTGTGTATGGAAAATATTTTACTCTTTACTGTGTTTATGTGTTGCTTTCATTTAGGGAAAATGCCAATGAGAAGAATTCCTATTAGAACTCCTTCTAAGTCTTCTAAAGGGAAATCCAAAGAATCAGATGAAGCCTCCCAAAAGAAACTGATAGATATTGAAAATTTATTGAAGGAATGTGTTTCCATGATTTGGATACCTATACCTTAGGAACATCATCCATGGCCTATATACAATAATACTAAGTCTAGCATGGGATCACAAATTCATTTCTCTAGATGGAACGCGCTATATCATAAATTTTGCACAGAGGATTATCCAAAAGTGATTCTTCATAGTGAATCTAACATAAGAGAAGTGGATGATAAGTTTTTCACCAACAATAGAAAATCTCACTTCCATTTTGTTGTAGGGAGGACACTTGTTTTTCCTTGTTAAGAAGCTAGTGTATGTATCATCGACCAAATTGATTTGAAGAAGAGAATGATTACAAATGATGTAGGCCAATGTGTGGTTTCCTTCCTAACATTAAAATTGGAAAGGTATTATAAAATACCAAAGCCTGAATTTCATTTGGTCAACCTCTTTGTGGATGAATTCTATCAAAAACATGATGACAATAAAATTCTAGCAAGTTGGTGGATAGAATAAAAGAGATTCTTCCATAAAGTATATGGTAGTTATTTTATTACTAATCTATGAGAACCATACATGTATGACATGGCCTTGATAGCTAGACTGTATGGGGAAAAGGACTTTGCATGTTTTAAGGATGATTGGGTGTCATTGGCCTATATAGTGGTTACTACTAGAAGCTTATTTAGTTGGGCTATTATTTTTCCCCACCAACTTAACAACATGAAGCATAGAATGGAAAGGCTAAGCCTAGGATGGTTCCTACATTCTATATGGCATCCTATATGTTGGATATATTTTGGGCCTCTAATATATTTAGAGCTATCAACCTAAATTTGGGTCTCAGAACCCCTTGTGCATGTGTATTTCCAAATTTTTTGGGAAAACAAGTACAAGAGACATTATTCAATTATTTGTGATTATTTATTAGCTCCATTATACAAGGTTGTTTTCTACAAAGAATGTTCAAGGCTAACTCAATATGCTAAAAACTTGATTAGTTATGTTTGAAGTTGGTATCTTCAAGAAGATTGCACTTATCTAAGAATTTGTGGTGAAAATGCAACACCTCATTTTCTACCAAAATATGTGCCCAATAGAGTAATCCTAGGAGAATTTTTAAGGATTCATTATTGAAGGAAGTTAGGACAAATATTTTCATTCCATATAATTTTAGTTTGGATCATGATTTCTTAAGAGATCCAAAACATGTCCAACAAGAAGCTAGTGCCCTTCTTGGATATAGATTCCCTCTTTGTCAATTCAGGAGACACAATCCCTAAGGTCTTGTAGCCATGAATTGTGACCTAATATCCTTACCTTGGTCATATACACATGACCAGTGGGAAGATGAACTTCCTTATGAAAATTCTAAGGATTGGGATGATGTTTAGTTGAAGTTGTAGCACACTAGTTTAGAAACCTTTAGAACTTTGTATCCTGATGAACAAATGGATGAAATAAACAGGATTCTAGCTGAGGTGGAAAGAACCAATAAGGAAGTAGAATAAGCTAGGATACTGAAGGAAATTGGACTTAAATAAGAGTCTAAAAGGAATTCAATCCATGATGAACAAATGAGGTAGTATAAAAAAGAAGAACTAAATGGGAATATTGAGGAAGAGGTAAGAAAGAGGCAAGAGTACAAGATTGCATAGTTGGAATTGGAGAAGAAGAGAAAAGCCTCTAAAGCTTAGTAGGGGAAAATGAGTTTCAAGATGCTAGGGAGTAGTAATAGGAAGATGAAATGAAGAGAGAGTTGGAAGAATAAATGATTCGATAACAATAATAAGAAAAAGGTTACTTAATGAGGAACTCAAAAGGATAAAAGAGGAGAAAAAAAGGAAGATGGCAGAGGAACAAAAGATAAAAGAAGAAGAAGTAAAAAAGAAATTGATGGAAGAGGAAGAACAAAGAAAGAAAGAGGAAGAGAGGATTTAGTAGGAGGAAGTTTAGGAAGGATTAGGTGTTGGGGATATTGCATGGAATGATCAGTAGTAGTCATAATAGGCCCTAGTTCAGCAACAAACTCAATAGGATACAACACCACCAAGTGAAGTGATATATTTGATGGAAGACGAAGAAGCTACACATAGAACCAATGACAAGGGAAAGGAACCAACAATGGACCAATTATATACTCTTCGAAGCCTTGAAATTATATTATCATTGAAAAATCCAAAGCTGGTGAAAATGAGGTTGAATATATGAGGAAGGAAATTACCTCTCTAAAAAATCAAGTTGAGTATTATAAAGGAGCTCAAGATGCAATGAGAAATTTTATTGAGTATGTCCTTGAAGAGGAAAAAATCAGTGAAAAACAAGAAAAGGTTTCATAGCAAAGGTGTTATAATTGCAAGAATTAATCTTGCAATTATCTATCTCGTACAAGGAAAATCTCATGTGGAAGGACCCTTGTTATTGTAGTATTTGTTCTTGTCCAAAGCCACAATGCAAGTCCCCAAATATGCATAACTATAGGAAATCCTACCATTGTCACTTTAGTAATAAATCCCCTCGTTTTAGTCATGAAGGAGGTCTACAATAGAGGAGGCTTCCCCAGCAACCTCAAGGGATAAAAGTAGTGTAGATTTTGACCTTGTACAATTATTTACTGCAAACATATTTTCAATAAAATAACAGAAAAGATACAATGACAAATACACACATTACATAGATATTTTTCCCTTGGAAACCAAAACTAGGAAAACCAACATATTATATATCCATTCACATCATAAATTGTTTACAATACAATGTACATATAGGATCATGTATCATCTAAAACCCTAATCCAATAACCTAGATTAGTCAAAAACCTTAATTCCTTAATCGAAAATAGAAACCATGTGTCGAAAAACTACCCAAAAATGGATGCAAAAATCTGCCAATTGTTTTTTCAGGGGCGTTGACCTGAAATCCTGCCCCCCTGCAACCCCCCTCAGACATTAGTTCTAACCATTCAAAGAATGTAACACATACCCAATAAGTATCATGTTTGTTATTCAAGCATACTGCCCCCTCTCTTGATCACATAAGTCAAGCTCTAGGTCTATTTCATGGCTCTCGGGACTTTAGGGTGAGAATTTATGTATGATGTTAGCTAAAACACCTATGGGACTTCATCCCCTTCTTCCCATGAAATGAGGTACAATCCCTTCGTGGGGTCAATGCAACCAAAAACCCAAAATATGAGGAAACGGAGGGAATAAGTGTGGAAAGTGATAATTATGAGTGAATGATTCTATGATGACCCTTTAAGGAACCCCCCCAGTAGAAAAACTTTCCGAGGGTGACCAACTTATTAGGATACCGTGTCAACCACCAAGGTGAAATTAGGAAAAAGGTATAATTTCCAAGAAAACGTTCCATAATCAAGAAAGGAATCTTTGCAACATGCTCAAATTCTTCAAATATTAAAGTGGCACTTACCATGATACTAGACTTGTTACCTCATGAAGCAATACATGTCTTCCTCAGGGAGCCCAACCAGTGTAGTGGATGTTTTTCTGTAGTTGGTTATGAGTGGTGGTGTAAGGAGGGGCTCTATCTACCAAGTGTGGACTCTACTGGTCAATCTGACTCTTGGCACTCCATGTTTTCTACCTATGGGCCTCAAGACATGATCTCCTTAGTTACCCCTAGGCCCAGAGGGGGTAACATATGACTCCTACATGGGGCATGTGATCATCATATAGCACATGAGAACCTCAACATCTCTTGGTATGACCCGTTCCTACACAAACTCAAGCAAATTGTTAAAATTGGAGGGGTGGTGTAACTCACCCCCTATTCATATGGAAAAAATGATAACTGCCAAAATCTAGAGAAAAACTTGAAAAATAAAATTTTTCTAATATTGTTATTCCAACATATCAATGTGAGTATGCAAATCATATGAATGTAACATAGTAACATGCAAGGATGCAAAAAATAACAATGTGTAAATAAAAAATATGTATGCAAATCCAACCAAAATGCAACTATACTACTATGACATGTGTGATATAGCATATATACAATGCAATGAAAGATGAAAATGCTTACCCTAACCTACATCCTCTAATCTATGTTAGTTTTAAATGTTAGGTATAATCGTATGACTAGTGAAACCATCTCAGCATTAAATTAGAATATATACACGTGTACTTCATCACAAACCAAAGCAAGTATAAGTCAAGCACAAAAGGAACATGAGTTAAAGTAGGTATTATACTATATCCAATCATAAGATTTAACTCATGGAGGTGGTAGGGAGGGACAAAATTATGCCAAGTCACATTCCCACAAGACTAATCAATCCATCTCCGAATAGGGTTGTGATGGCTACTATTTTTCCCCACCAACTTAACAACATGAAGCATAGAAGGGAAAGGCTAAGCCTAGGATGGTTCCTACATTCTATATGGCATCCTATATGTTGAATATATTTTGGGCCTCTAATATATTTGGATCTCTCAACCT
>JASDQU010435860.1:23646-34724 GCA_032191745.1 Picea mariana
TGGAAGGGACTTATGACATCAAGGCCATGGTTGTAATCTCTCTTTCACATTTAATATGATACAGTAATATGATTCTTTCCTATAAAGCTTGTTGTGTTTTATTGTATGATTCCTTGATCACATAGATAGGTTTATATTGAGTTTATGTTATTGCTATCACTTTGGTCAATTGCATTATTTTGTAGGATCATCATTGTATGAGCATTGGAATGGAGCTAGGATGGCGATGACGAGAGGAAGAAACATGTAAATGGTATGTCACTCATCCCTCTTTAGTTAGTAAATTCAATATCTAAAACTTAAGGAAAGTGTCAAGTTCTGGTGTGTTTTGTTCTAGATCTAGGTGGATCTAGGGAGATCGGTTAGTATCTGCACCTATTGATTAGTCCGATAACAAGAATCCCTCTTACCCGACATATCCACAGTATCCTGCAAACATTTCCCAATTACTACCTGGATTTAACCCACCTCAGATACAAGCTTTACTTCCACCTCCTATACAACAGCAATTCACAGTACCCTTGAACCCTAACCAGCACTAGCAAGCACCTATAAATGCTAATCAACAGCCACAAATCCAAGCTGCCCACAACCCTCCTAGACCAACAACAATCCCTGCCTAGCTGATTCCTAACCCCAATAATTGACCCACGCACTTTGTGCAAAATGCATAAGTCCAAACCTTTCCCACCTATGAAATTCAACTAAGATCTAGGAAAGTTGTAAATCAATCAAATTTTGGAGTAATAATTCAAGAAGAAAATGATAATCATTATGAACAATAAAATACTCAAACCACCCATGTAGAAGGAGAGACTTCCCCTCATATTCCAACCACTTCTCAGTACAAAGGAGTACCTCAACAAGTTAATCTTCCACCTTACCCTGAAAGACTATTAGAGAAGAAACCTGACCCACCCTTTCACAAAGACATAGAGGATGAGTTAATAAATTTATGTATAAAAATACCTCTACTGCAAGCCACTAAAGATATCCCCATATATGCCAAAATCATAAGGGATCTTTGCCTTAAGAAACCAGGAAGGAAGAAGAAGGGACCTCCCCTTGTTCAGGTGGTAGGAAAATTATCTGAATTTATTTCTGAAATGCCATATAAATATAATGACCCTGGGAACCCAGTAGTCACTGTTGAAATTAATGGTATTTCCTTACCGAACACACTCATTTATCTGAGTACAGCAATCAATGTAATGCCTTTTGACACTATGCAAAAACTCCAAATAAACCATTTGAGACCAACCCAAACCATGATAGAGTTGGCAGATAAGTCAGTCATTAGCCCTGCAGGAAGTTTAGATTATGTCACATTCACACTTGCTTCTTAGGAGTATCCAGTAGACTTTCTAGTCATCTATTCTAAATCATCCTCCAAACCAGGACACCCTATGGTTCTTGGATGCCCTTGGCTAGCCACAGAAGATGCCTTTATCAATTTTCGGTCTAGCAAGATGACTATATCCAATGGCACACATAGCCAAAAGCTTGTCCTCTTCCCTCCTGCTCAACTGACACAAGAGATGCCTGTTTGGCTAGAAAACCCTTATGGAGAGGAATATTGCATCAAGCCCTTGTTAACACTTGAACAAGTAAAAGGAATGAAAGAACAATCATATGAACAAGTCTTAAGTCTATTTTTGGCTGATACAAACTGCATTGAATATCCTAGGTCTTTTGCAGAATTGTCACATAATTTCAGTTCCGAATTTCAACAAACTTGGCACCTTGATATCACCCAATTATATACTTTATCACTAGCTTCCTCAAAGAAGGAAGAAAGTATTGAACTTGTTGAGATTAGCGTGGGAAAACTTTTGTATATCAACTCTAGTTTAGAACCAGAACAAAAGACACAAGTAATTGAAATGCTCCAAAGACAATTTGATGCCTTTGCATGGGATTATGCAGACATGAAAGGCAGTCACCCTGACACATGCACACATCATATCTACACTAATGACCAAATCAGACCAGTTAGACAACCTCAGAGAAGGATGAATCCAGCCCACAAAGATATTGTAAAAGATAAATTGCAAAAACTCCTTCAATCCAACCTCATATACCCCATTTCAGATTGTCAATGGGTGTCTCCACTTGTCATAGTTCCAAAGAAAAATGGTAAGTGGAGAATATGTGTAGACTTTAGGGAGTTGAACAAGGCCACCCATAGGGATTATTTTCCCTTACCATATATTGATTAGGTGTTGGATACCTTGTCCAGAAAGAAGTATTTCTCGTTCCTAGATGGGTTTAGTGGTTATAATCAATCACAAATAGCATCCAAAGACCAAGAAAAGACCACTTTCACTTGCCCATGGGGAACCTATGCTTATAGGGTTCTTCCTTTTGGACTTTGCAATGCCCCAGCCACTTTTCAATGGGATTTCTTAGCCATTTTTTCTGACTTGACCAATGATTGCGTGGAAGTATACATGGATGACTTTACAGTCCATGGAAATCACTTCCAGGAAGCTTTGACCAGTCTAGAAAAAGTCTTGATTAGGTGTAAGGAAACTAATCTTTCCCTAAGTAATGAAAATTCAAAGATGATTCTCATTGAAGGTATTGTTTTGGGACATCACATTTCTAGTTCTGGAATGAGAGTTGATCCAGCAAAGATTCATATTATCACACAAATCATAATACCTTCCTCACAAAAGGAAGTTCACATCTTTTTAGGGCATGCTGGCTACTATAGAAGATTCATTCTGAATTTTACAAGCTTAGTTATTCCCTTATTCAATTTATTATCTAAAGAAGCTGAATTTAATTGGAATGATGAATGCCAAGTATCTTTTGAGATTCTAAAACAGAAATTGTCAGGTACCCCCGTATTAAGAGGACCAAATTGGTCCCTTCATGTTCACATCTGTACCGATGCCTTAGACACAGCCGTGGGAGAAGTTCTTGGACACAGGGAAAATCAAATGCCTTATGCTATTTACTTTGTCAGTAAAAACCTTTCCCCGGCAGAAGTTAATTATACGGTCATAGAAAAAGAATTGTTAGTTGTATTCCATGCTATCAATAAATTTAGACACTATATTACAGGATATCAAGATTTTGTACACACTGATCATTCATCTATCAAATTCTTAATGAACAAACTTGTAACAAACCCTAGAGTTACAAGATGGTTGTTATTATTACAAGAGTTTAATATCAATATTATTGATAGACCTGGTAAGGATAATCTTGTGGCTGATTTCTTATCTAGAATGATTCATCTGGGAGATAACGCACCAGTAGATAATAAATTTTCTGATGAAAATTTGTTTTCTATTTCTACATTTACTCCTTGGTATGTAGATTTAGCTAACTATCTTGTGACAAGGAAGATGCCACAGAAATTGGCTCCTAGAGAAAAACAAAAAGTAATTCAACTAAGTGCAAACTATATGTGGCATGATGATTGTCTTTATAAAACAGGACTAGATTTGGTAATCAAAAGATGTGTAAGGGAAGATGAGATCCATGATATTCTGCAAGCCTGCCATGATGGTCTCTGTGGAGGCCACTTTGCTGACAAAAGGACTGCTTATAAAGTTCTGCAGTTTGGATATTATTGGCCTAATATTTTCAAAGATGCCATAACTTATGTATCCAATTGTGATGAATGCCAATGAATGGGTAAGCCTATTACACAAGATCAAATGCCACGTCAAGCCCAAGTAGTCATTGAACCTTTTGAAAAATGGGCATTATACTTTGTAGGGCCCATAAATCCTGCATCTAAAAAGAAAAATTACATACTTGTATGTACTAACTATGTGACTAAGTGGGTTGAAGAAAAATATTTACCAGCTACAAGAGAAAAATCAGTGGTAGACTTCCTTTTTAATGACATTTTTACTAGATTCAGTGTACCTCGATAAATTGTGACTGATCAGGGGACTCAATTTACCTCTAATCTAGTCAAATCTACTATAGAACAATACCAAATCAAGCACAGGAAATCTACACCTTATCATCCACAGGCGAATGGGCAAGTAGAATCTACCAACAAAGTCATTGAGTCCATTCTTACTAAAATAGTGCAGCTACACTACAAGGATTGGGCTGACAGGTTACTAGAATCCTTATGGGCTTATAGAATCACCTAGAGGAATACAACAGGACATACACCTTACAAGTTGGTGTACGGGAAGTAGGTGCTTCTCCTCATAGAATTTCAGATCAAAACCTTCAAGATTGTTGTACAAGTTGGCATGAACTTATATGAAGCCCAACAACAAAGGCTCTTGTAGCTTAATGAGATGGATGAAATCATGCAGGAAGCACTTCAAAGAACCACCCTTATTCAAGAGCAGAGAACAAAATGGCATGACAAGTATCTCAAAAAGAAAAAATTTCAACCGGGAGATTGGGCCTTGTTATATGACAGCATGTTCAATAAATTCAAAGGCAAGTTAACTACTCGTTGGTTGGGACCTTACGATATTGGCATTGTCTATGATAATGATTCAATCAGGATAAAGACAATTGATGAACATCAGACACCCCTACTTGTGAATGGGAACCAATTGAGAATTTATAACAAACCCATGTCAAAAGAGGAATTTCTGACACGTGTGCTACAGAATTCATATATGTAGGTGATCAGTAAGGAAAGAGATATTCCTACTGATCCACATTGATTGATTGATTTACTTTTAAAAAATTTGTACATAAGTGTGTGGACTGTGTTTTGTTAATAAGCTGAAGGTAACAATGGATTCTTACCTCCTTTGTTTTACTTTCTCATTTTATTTTGTTAGTATATTTCTATAATTTATTTGATCTTTCACGAACTTGCTAAAATATCAGTTTGTAAGCATCAACAATACTATGTTCTGGTCCGGTACCAGTAGTGTTGATCCGGTACCAGAAATTTTGTTCTGGTCTGGTACCAGCAGTCCTGTGTTGGTCTGGTACCAGAACTCTATCCTTATATGGTACTATCAAGACATATCACCTAATTGAAAAAGAATGCTATGCCTATTTCAATATATTATGTCAATTAATATGAAGTGTGAAGCCGTGCAGTAACCACTTAAGTTAAAACCAAGGAGCTGACTGTAGCATCAGATGGCATCTCTTATGAAGCAATAATTTATTTTGGTTCTGTTGCTGGCAAAAAGGAAGTATTTTAATTTCTTTTGGTTCTATTGCTGGCTAAAAGGAATTATTTTAATTTCTTTTGGTTTTGTTGTTGGCTAAAAGGAAGTATTTTAATTTCTTTTGGTTTTGTTGCTGGCTAAAAGGAAGTATTTTAATTTCTTTTGGTTCTATTGCTTGAAAAAGAAGATATAATATTTTACCTATGTTGTGTAAGGAACCATTCTTAACCAAATTTAGAGTATAGAGGTTTTCTTTATCAAAAAGTCCATTGCAAACAACATCAGTACTCCAGCATGATTAAAGGGATTAAAAATATTAGCCTACAAGTAACTATTTCACCCTAACTAGACTTCAATAGAGATCATTGGATTATCTTTACTAAAGAGTAGCATATGAGTATATGAAAACCCTCTGTCGTGGGAACACTAGGAAACTTTTATGGAAGAGGATGTATCAGTAACCTAAGGTAACTTTAGGTCATTCTCTTATGGACAAAATCAGACAAATCATACATCTAGATCATTCTAAAGAAATAATGTGCATACATAAGTTTATTTTTCCTTTAGACAAATCTTTAAAGACATTCAAATAAGAGAGTGTACCTTCTAACCCAATACCATCCCATCCTGTAAAAGGGTTTTCAGACGAGCCTCCCCTGTCACCGTGCAAAAGAATTCTTTAACAAAAACTAAAATAGGTGACTATGGACAAGAAGCCTCTGATGGAAAAAGGGTTTAAGAAACTAACCTGTCGGGATACTGAATAGGTCTGCTGGCAGCAGGTACCGGTCTGTGCTATGACTAGGCAAACCCATAAAGGTACTAAACAAGCCTATTGGCAATGGGGCATTCTGCCTGGGGAAGGTATGTCTCTCACTAAATATTACAACTACCCCACCGGAGTATTGAACAAGCTTGCTGGCAGTGGGTTCTGGTTGAGAAATGTCTCATGTATACTTGTTTGATTGAAAAAATCAGTTGTGTAATTTAAAAATGAATACTACAAGCAAATGTCACTATTGACATTTATAAGATACAAACTCCATATTAACAAACAAAATGAATACTATAAGAAAATGTCCATTTGAGAATTACCCTAAGTCAACTTTACCAGTCTGACATCTAAATCCTACATTACCTAATAAGGAAATTGCTTAAGAGTGGGACCCTGACTAGGGAGTCTAATCTACTTATACTATGAAATTTATCCATAACATCTAACGATAGTAAATCTATGAACCAAGTTAGGTGGGATCTGTTCTTATGGAAAAATACAAAATTTCCCTATTTTCATTGTTGAATGTCATACTTAAGTCATCAAAAGAAACGCAATTTCATTTTTAAACAACAAATAGGGCATGGGATCATATGCTAGGTGACAAATGTACTTTTGGAATTTGATTTGGCTTCTCTTCACTTATCAATTTTCTTCCATGGTGATACAGTGTGTCAGATCTTTTTGCATAAGGATATGCAACACCTTTGGCATGGGGGAGGGTCAAAGAGCCCCTTTCAAGACTCTTTTCTAGACTCACATCTCATCTTCAGATACCAACATGTCCACCTTACAACCCTACATAACCAGACACAAAGGAAGAAATTCAAAGACAAGCACAAAATAAAGAAGTTTCATAAAGTACAGAAAATTACAGTACTAACCCTCCAAAAAAATCCAGCCTAAAAAGATGAACTCTGATAATCTTCAAGCTTCAAATACAAAGGCAGTTGCATATGCTATGGGTATTGGTTATGCAATGGTAAAAGAAAAGGAAACATGGTATTATTTATTTTCCTTTGCTTATAAAGCTACAATAGGTATGAAAGTGTATACTAAATCTTATGACCTTATTGTTAAAACCATGTGCCTAACTTTTACTTCCCTCATACCCATATGCTTAACCTTAATCGATTTCCTCACCACATAATCGCTTGAAAAGGTGTTGAGGGAAAAATCACAATGTATGGATGTGGGTATGAATTGAAATGAGCATGCCCAGTAATGATGAGCCACAACCTTAAACCAAGAATGTGCTTCATCCTTAAGTAATCACGAATCTACCTCGTGTCACATCAAATTCGCTGCTTAGAGGTCCAATCACCTATCCCAAACAACAATGATGTTTTTCTACCAAACGTCTCATTCCCATCATTGCACTAATGGGAAGAAATGAAATGGCTTATCTAGGTAGCGAAGCCATCCAGATGAGCCCCATCTCGTCTTAATTTCCTTCGCAGCATCTTTACTTAAACACACCTTCCGAATTATTGATGCCATCACTATTTTTCCTTGCCATTACCCATATTTCTCTAGTTCAAAACCTACTCCTCTTTACGATATCCAGTACCAAACCCTTATGCTCACAGTTGACTAAAAATCTTACGCTACAACCCGGTTTACACTCACGGTTTATAAGGATGGTTGTGAGTAGACATGAAACAGTCTTCCAGATTTATAGGGAGACCAAGGAGTTCTAGCTATGTAGGGATAAGTATGCTAGAGCGGGATGGATGTCATTTTTAGAAAAATTCACAGGTTGTCATGAGAGGGTATCTCATGCATTTATATAGATTTATGATGGAGAGATTGTGCACATAGGCAATCTACAGCTAACAATCAATGAAGAAACTTTAAAGGAGGCCACGAGATTACCTAGAAAAGGAGCCAAGTATTTCAAAGGAGTAGGAATAAATAAAGAAATGTGCCAAATATTTCTAAAGGAAGACCATCAACACCCTGATTGGAAAAAGGGGATTTCTAGAAACTATATCAAGGAAGAATGTCATCCAATGCTTGCTAGTCTTCAACGATTCCTCACTTGTGAAGGTAGGTATGCGGTAACTTTCCTATATCATCTTAGGATTTTGTTGCACTTTGAAGGAGGTCCTGAAATTGACTTTCCATACTTTTTATGGATGAGCCTGAACAATATGGTGAGAGGTGTCAAATCCTCATCTAAAAATGAGAAGACTAGCATTTATCATCATGGCCTTATCAAAATGCTAGTGATACATGAAATCAGGAAGCAAGGGTTTAGTTGGAAAACCCTCATCACTCAACCCCTTTCCATAGAAAACAAACCTGTAGAGAAAGCCTAGCCTACTCCAGATAAAGATAAGGAACCTGAGGAGAAAAAGGGCAAGAAATACAAGGTAGCTTCATCATCCTCCAAAGCAGTGAGCCAAAGAGATAAAGCTAGTAAACAAGTAGGGACCTCTTCTTCAGTTAATAATACTCTTAAAAGTCAAGAATCAAAACGTAAATCCGAATTAGTGGAGGAGATCTCAGCAGTAGCACTTGAGGAGAAGGGTCATAAGTCAAAACCCTTGAGTAAAAAGAAGAGTAGCTCAAAGCATAAAAATGAACTGACCATAAAACAACCTCATGTAACCATTCCACAGACAGAAAAGAGGAAAAGGAAACTTGTTATCACTTTCGATCCATCACCCCCTTATAAAAGAACCATGAGGAGCATGGCAAAGAAAGGAAAAGCAGTTGTCATTCCTTTTACACATGAAGACCCAATAGATCTTACCTCCCCTTCCCTAGACCCACCAGTCCAAGATGACATCCCTAGATTAACTGAGGATCAAGTTACTATTACTTTGTGTGGGATGAGGGAGGAAGTGGAAGAAAGAGAACACATCCAGTCGGAAACAATGGGGTCAATAAGGACATTAAAAAAAGGATGGATGAAAAAGAAGATTGAGGAGATACAAAAACAAAATCAGGCACTAAAACAAGAGGTGAATGAATACCATCTATTGGATAGATATATCAAGAAGGAAAATCGGCAACTGAAGGCAACCATCCATCAACTCCAAGATGACCATGAAGAGACTTCTAATAAGATCAATAAGGTACTAAGACTTTTACAATACATTAGGGTCATAAAAAGGGAGCTAAAAGTAGAAGCCTCAACTGTCAACATCATTGATTCACAGGAGTAAAGAGAATGGAATCTCAAGTTTTGAAAAGTTTTGAGTATGTTTCATATGCATGAGGACATGCAATGATTTTGGCATGGGGGAATGCTGAGCATCTAAATTGGCATCCCCATTACCATATTATACTCCTCATTTATACCTTTTTGGCCTACCTAAGCTTGGATAAATGACAAAGAAAACTACCTCCAGTCACTTATAAGGTCATAAGGTAAAGTGTATTTGAATTCATGCATTTTGTGGTTTATTAAGCTAGGAGATTAAATATTTCATGAACTAATGTTTAAAATTTCCATGTATAGCCTTTGACCTTTGGACAAATTCGACACTTCTATGCCAGCCAAGCCATCTGGTACTTATGCTCCAGATCATTCACTGTCGTGATTCAGTACCAATGTCCGCAGACTATTCCAGTATGGTACCTGTTAGCACTTGGTAAATTTCCTAGAGGTTGACAGCAGAAGAAATCTACAAAGGTAACTTTATCCAACCACTTTTGAAGCTAGGATCTAGCCCTTCCAACTTCAGAGAGGGATCTCTCTATATGATTTAGCTATGTTTCCAATTTTAGATATTAGGCTAGGTAAAGAAATAGGTCATTTTTGTTGTAAAAGTGTTTTGTGAATTGGTTGAGACAGTCTACACGTCCATTGGGCTATGGGGTCTGTGTTTTAATAAATATGATATACAAACCAGAAACGCGAAAGAAGACTTCTAAAGGACGATATAATATACTCACTGGATCTTTTAGCAGCTTAAATGACGGACAGAAGAAAAGATGAGAAAGATAAATTCAACTAAGAAGCAGTTAAGAATTTCTTAATTGAAAACACCAGAAGATAAACACTAAAATCTTTCGAGTCAGAAACAGGGTATCCAAGATAAATCCTGCAACATTCATTACTCTTGAAGATTAGTTTCAAAGATCTTCATTTGTCAAAAGATCTTCTTGATGTTTTCTTGGATGACCTGAGTTTTGTTGAAAACGTCCTCCCTAGATTGTTGCAAATGGATCATCTGGTTGATCCTTCTCTGTGAGTCATTTGGCTAAGCTTGTACCTCTTGAAGCAACTTCATGACAAGGACTCCTAAAGAAGTGGGGAAAACTATCTCTGTACCATAGACCAGCTGGTATGGTGACATACCAATCGACCTTTTGGTGGTCAGTCTGTCAGCCCATAAAGCGAACACCAACTTGTTGTGCCATGATTCCTTGTTTTCCTGCAATGTTTTCTTGATAATATTTACCAAAGTTTTGTTTGAAGATTCTGCCAGCCCATTCCCCTGAGGGTAGTAGGCTATGGAATACCCCAAACCAATGTGATACTGGTTGCAGAAATCTATGAGTTTCTTCGACCGAAAGGCAGTTGCATTGTCAGTTATAATCTTTCTAGGACATCCAAAGCGAGACAAGATATTATTCTCAAGGAATTTGATAATAATAGAGTCAGTGGCTTGCTTGTTTGGTACTGCTTTGATCCATTTGGTAAAATAATCGGTGGCAGTGAGAATCCACCTGTGCTGGCCTGAAGAAGGGGGATGTATTTCTCCAATGAAATCGAGTCCCCATTGCTGGAAAGGGGCCTCAACTGAGATCGGTTTCAGAGGTAGATGAAATTTTTTTTTTTGACCTTCAAACAGCTGACATTGATGACATGCAGCCACTTTATGATGTACATTAGCGAACAGGGTGGGCAAATAGAATCCAGCTCTGAGTATTTTGTTGGCTGTGACCTTCCAGTTCAGATGGCCACCACATTCTCCTGCATGAAACTCTTGTAACACTTTATCAGCTTCGTCTTTCAATAAACAATTTAATAAAATGCCTCCAGGATCTTTCCAATACAAATTGCCTTCTAGAATACAGAGTTTTAAGGCTTTCAACTTTAAAAATCTAGCTTTAGTCTTAGTCAAACCAGGGGGAGCTTGTAGATTTTGCAAAATGAATATAAGGTATGCGTACCATGGAGAGTTGAGAAATACCTCTCTCACGTTTGGAGTCGCCATCTCACCTTGTTC